>ML284216.1:107284-194641 GCA_005239495.1 Nicotiana undulata
CCCCCCCCACAATATAAAGAGGAACCTGGTCATTTTGTAACATATATGATATTCAATACAACAAGAACATTCTATGCTCTCTAACTTAAACATACTCAACCATTGTTCCATTGGTTTAGTGCTTTCATTAATTGTGTTCTTTAATTGTTCTTCATTCATTGCTTATTATTGATCATAAATGGATACCCTCGATGCCCTCAATACTGTTATTTTCTCATCGATCGCACATTATTAAGCATTATAAATCGACATCGAGGCCTTGTCCCGGTCGGCTCGAGACCCTACCTTGTGACAACTCGATTTGCATATCTCTGCTTGCCATTACTCTTTCCTTACTTTTCTTACTCACACTTAGCATTTATTTCCTAACAACTAGTATTAAAATTAATTTAATATTTTAGAACCACAAAATCAAATATAATTGTCGTTACCATTTTCAAGGTAAACATCATGACATTGTTTGGATTATTGTTGACTTGTTGACTAAGTCTGCATACTTCATTCCGGTGATGACATCCTATTTTTCAGAGCGGTTGGCTCAGATTTACATCCGGGCGATTATTTTTCTACACTTTGTGCCCATTTCCATCATTTCAAACCAAGGCACGCAATTCACTTCACACTTTTGGTGGGTTGTGCAGTGTGAGTTGGGCACACGGGTTAACTTGAGTACCACATTTCATCCTCAAAGGACGGACATTCTGAGCAGGCCATTCAAACTTTGGAGGGTATGTTGCAGTAATGCTCTATGGATTTTGGAGGTCAGTTGGACCAGTTTCTACCTTAAGCGGACTATGCTTACAAAATATTTATCAATCGAGCATCCAAATGGCTCCGTACAAGGCCTTATATGGTAGGTGATGTTCTTCACCGATTGGTTGGTTTGAGCTCGGTACGGTTAGATTGTTAGGCACAAATTAGGTTCGTGATGCTTTGGAGAATGTAAAATTGATTCAGAAGTGGCTTCGTACAACTTAGTGTAGGAAAAAGAGTTATGCAAACAGAAAGGTCGAGATGTGGTTTGTATGGAAAAGGTGAGAAGTTTTTTCTACTACTGTCGCCTATGAAGGGCGAGATGCAATTTGAGAAGAAGGACAAGTTGATCCCGAGGATTATTGGCCCATTTGAGATCTTGGAGAGAGTTAGGGATATTGCTTATATGCTTTCATTGCCTCCTAGGCTAGTATGGGTGCATCTGGTATTTCATGTTTTCATGCCTCAGAAGTACCATCAAGAGAGATCACATGTTTAGACTTTAACGCGATACAACTTAATGAGAATTTGACCTACAAGGAAGAGTCGATGGCTATTCTAGGCCGACAAGTTCAGAAGTTGCGATCTAAAGATATCCCTTCTATGAAAGTGCGCTTGGAGATGTCAGTCGATTGAGGATTCTACTTGAGAGGACATACCCACACCTTTTTACTAGTCCAAATACATTTCTTTTAGAGGTGGAGAATGTAACGACCTGAGAGGTCGTCTTGAGTACTAGCTTCCTTTTCTGTGTTTCGAGACTTTTCATAGATCAATTTGATAATTGATGACTTGCGTACGTAGTCCATATTGATTTCTAGAAAGTTTATATGTGAAACATTACAGAAAATGTAATTTTTGACTTTAAAAATGACTAGAGTTAACCACAATCAACGTTTTTGGTAAATGACCTCAAATTGGTATTTTGATGATTTCGGTATGTTCATATGATGATTTTGGACTTTTACGCATTTTTTGTTGGGGCCTCGAGTGACCTGAGGTCATTTCAACGCATTATGTGAAAAATTGGAAAAATGAGTTTTGAACTTGAAATCTTGAGTTTTAATGATCAATTCTTCAATTTTGATGTTATTTTGATGATTTGATCTTGTGAGAGAGTTTGTGTGTTGTTATTACACTTATGTGGGTGTCTAAATTTGAGCCCCATGGGCTCATGTGAGTTTTTGATAGTTTTGGATACCTGATGCAACAACTAAGGTGCTTGGTCTGTAGGCTTGCATTTGCAACGACTTGTAAGGGAGTTGTGACCTTCGCTTTTGCGAAGCAATAGTCGCATTTGTGAACTTAGAGGTTCCAAATTTGCGATGATTGTTTTGCATTTGTGAGTTTATGGGAAACTTCACAATTGTGAAGCTTGGATCGCATTTGCGGATGGTGGAGCTTCGCATTTGCGATGGCTTTGTCGCAATTGCGACATCAGTGGCTCAAGGGCTGGGTCACAATTGTGATAGCTGTTCGCTTTTGTGAGCATTGCAATTGAGAACAAGTGTTTGCAATTGCGATATCTGTAGCTGGGTAACTTTTGGGGATTTCGGGACTTATCTTATTTTACACCATTAATTTAACCCTAAACTCCATATAGGCGATTCTTGGAGAGAAAGTTTTTCCCAAATTCATAGTTTGTTAATGTTGACTTGTTTTTGTTAAGTTTCAATTACTTTCTCATAAATTTCATCATCAAAACTAAGAATTTTAAAGTAAAAGTTAGGGTTTTTGAGCAGAATTTAAGGATTTTGTAAAATTGAGATTTAGACTCAATTTAGGTTGAATTTCAAAAGAAATCACTATCCGAGATTGGAGGTGAATGGGTGATCAGAATTTGGTCTCAATCTCGAATTTCGACCATGTGAGCCCGTGTTGATGTTTTGTTTACTTGTTAAATTATTTTAGGCGAAATGGCTTCCTGGCCACTTAAACTTATAGGGCTTTTGAAAGTCGATATAAGAACTTTGGATTTTCCCATTTGAACACTGGAACTCATGATTCCCTTAACTAATAAACACATATAACCCTTGAGCCTATGTGCGTGTATTATACATGCATAGACGTGTCCATCCAATCAGCAAATGACAAATCCAAAAGTAAGACCCCACCCAACTAATGACATGTGTAATTTTTAAATAAAAATTGTCACCTATATTTATATTTTTAAAAATAAAAATAAATACAATAAGAAAGAAAAAACTTAAACCCTTCCAACTTCCTCTTCCCCGTTCCTTCCCATCATCCCCCCCCCCACCTGCAGCTCATTCGTCTACTTCCATATCAGCACTCCCTTCCTAGGTTCTTCTTCGTCCTCTCTCCAAATTTTTCTTATTTTTTTCTAGCTCGGTAGATTGCTGGAGAAATTATCCGATCAGTACTGTCGCAGAATTGGTTTTCTTTAAAGTTGTCACAATTAATTCGTTGTAGTGGCAAATTGGCGTGACCTCCTCAGCAGCAAGAATCGATTAGCATTGCTCTTGGGCGATTTGAACACTGGAACGCCATCTCCGACCAACTGGAGCCCGCCGGAGAGTTGCAGGTCATCAGAAGTAGTGATTCCTACAATGAAATCTCCTAATTTTTTTGTGGAGAGGTAGTTCTTGGTGTGGAAAACAATCTCTATGGCTTGGAGTTGCAAGATTGAATGGTTAAAAATTGAAGAATAGTCAGACCCGATGAATTGAAGTGGCTTTTCTCTAAATCTGACCTAATGAATTTTTCTATTTTCTTAAAATTAATTATTTATCTTTTTATTTAATGATTTATCATATTCACGCACTTAATACCGATGATTAACACGCATTTGGCCACATCAGCTATAATATTGCCACCTAAGCATAGTCAACGGTCAAATGTGTTTATTAGTAGACATTTTCTCAAGTGCGAGTGTTCAAATGGAAAAATCCAAAGTTCCTGTATCGGCTTTCAAAAGCCCTACAAGTTTAAGTGGCTAGGAAGCCATTTCGCCATTATTTTAAGGACTGGACCTTTTTCATTCGAGGGTAGTTTCTAAAGCTTATCTTGACTTGTTTGAATAATATTTGACTAGATTCGATTTGTTTGGAGGCCTGTTATAAAGGAAAAGTCATGTTTGACCGTTGATTGTGTTTCTAAAAGAGCTAAGTGTCTTGGTTGACCCTGATTTGAAGGAAATAGGGTAGATTCAATTCTATATGCTATGTGATCTATGTGTTGGGGGCGATGCATATGCAAGATAACAGGCATATATGTGTTGGCCATGGGATAAGCATGCGGGTAGTATTAGCCTTATTTGTGCTATGTTATTTGTGTATTATGTTTTCCATACTTAATAGATTGTTTAATTCTATAGTGTCCATGTTATTTTCTATGCTGAGATTATTGAGATATTGGTATTGAGATTGTTGAATTATTGATTGGTTATTGGTGCTATTTGTTTGGAGATTCTCATTTGATGAGTTGTGTTCAAATACTATTGTTGACGTTGAATTTTCTTCCCGCCTTACTTCTGTCACGACCCCAAATTCACTAGTCATGATGGTACCTAACCTAACTCGCTAGGTAAGCTACTAATAACTATCAAATTCCAATGATATTAACAATACAAATAAACAATAGTAATTTACTGAATTTTATATATTTCCCAAGGACAGGTAGTACAATTCATGAGCTTTTAAGAATAGAGTTTACAAAGCGGAAATGAAACAAATACATAATCTATTTGAAAAGTACATAAACAGAGCTTTATAGGCCTAAAGCTACAACGAACAAGGGGCAGCTACAACCGGGATGCATGTACATCTTCAATCCAGCTCCCATCGAACACAACGACATATGCACGCAAGGTGTAGAAGTGTAGTATGAGTACAACTGACCCCATGTACTCCGTACGTAACAAACCTAATCTTAGGTTGAAAGCAATGACGAGCTAACACTATGTCGGGTTCAATACCAATATCTCACTAGCAGTTCATAACAGCATAATACAAGTACAAAAGAGGTATCTCTGAAGTAAAAATGATCGGCTTGTTCAAAGTTCCAAAAAATGGTCACGCTTCTCAAGTATCTCAGTGAAAAATTCCAAATCTCTTAACGAAAATGCCAAAAGTACGAGTAAGTTTGAAAACTGTAATTTTTCCAAATATTCGTTCCACAATGAATAAAAATGTTTCATTTTATTTCCAAATAAAAAGTTTAAAATACCTTTATAAACCCATATACCAATGTGTATATTAAGTCATGAATGACGTGATACCGTATGACATGAGGAAAAATGCATTTTTCTGTCTGTATGTCATGTGTGCATGCAAATGCCAAGTGTATAGGAGATGAATCATGTACTCAGACTCTTAGAGTACTCAATCTCCCTGTTTCATATCCTCTCTCACTATACTCAATGCTCAGCATACTCAATCACTCAGCGCTGTATAATAAATGTTGCGGCGTGCAGCCCAATCCACACATATATATATAGTCGACTGTGCTCACTGGGGGCGTACAGACTCTGGAGGGGCTCCTTCAGCCCAAGCGCTATATTGCTGCAGCGTGCACCCCAATCCAATATTGTTGCGGCATGCACTCCGATCCAAGACTACTGCGGCGTGCAGCTCGATCCAGTAAAATATAATCAACATATTGATGCGGCATGGTGCCCAACCCATAAGGTAAATATACAATATGTTGGGGCGTGCAGCCCGATCCCAAAAATGTCGCTCTCACGCAGCCCCTCGACCTCACTCAGTCATCACTCTCTCCAGTCTTGCTCACTGGCTCACAATTTCATGAAAACTAGCCCGACAACAATGATATGATGTATCAATTACAACAACTGAGATTGAGATATGATATGAATGTATGAATATGAATGTATGAATATGACTGAGTACGAAATATCAATGAAATCAGTGAGATGAAATCAAGAAACGACCACTGTGGGTCTTAACAACATCAACATGAAGCCTAATCGTGATATTTAGCATGATCAACAACTCAATAACTCTATCGCATGGTGAAAACACAATTATCAAAAAACTAGGGCCATTATGCAGTGCCATGGAAGCAACAATGTCCCAATTCACATGGTGCAAACCAACACGCCCTTCACCTAGCATGTGTGTCACCTCAATACCAATCACATAACACGTATTGCGGGGTTTCATACCCTCAACACTAAGTTTAGAATAGTTACTTACCTGGAACAAGCCAATACCAATGTTGAGCAAGCCAAGCAATGCTCCAAAGATGCCATCACGCGCGTTCAGACCTTCGAACGGCTCGAAACTAACCAAAAACAACTCAAATACATCAAACAAGGCTAAGGGAACTAATCCCAATCAGAAAGATCAATCTTGAATCAAAATACGAAAATCGGCCAAAAAGCCCAACCTGGGCCCACACTCAAAATCCGACAAAACCCAAAAAACCGACAACCCATTCGATTATGAGTCCAACCATACTAATTTCACTCAATTCCATCTCCAAATCAATGTTTAAACCTCAAAAATTCATATTAAGAAACTTTAGGACAAAACTCCCAATAGTGCTAGGTTTTGAATAGCATAATGGAGATAACATTTGGTCTTATGCAAGGACAATAAGTGCTTAGCCTCATGCAAGAAGAGGAGTCGATGCTTAGTCTCAATGCAAGGAAAGGTCGAGCTTAGACTTATGCAATTAGGGAGGCAATGCTTAGCCTCATGCAAGAAGAGGAGACAATTCTTAGCCTCATGCAATTAGGAGACAATGCTTAGTCTCATGCATGGAAGGGCAGAGCTTAGCCTTATGCAATTAGGGAGGCAATGCTTAGCCCCATGCAAGAAGAGGAGACAATGTTTAGTCTCATGCAAATAGGAGACAATTCTTAGTCTCATGCAATGAAAGGAAATGCTTATCCTTATGCAAAGAGAGGAGACAATGCTTGGTCTCATGCAATTAGGAGAAAGTGCTTAGTCTCATGCAAGGAAAGGCCGAGCTTAGCCTTATGCAATTAGGGAGGCAATGCTTACCCTCATGTAAGAAGATGAGACAGTGCTTAGTCTCATGCAATGAAAGGCCGAGCTTAGCCTTATGCAATTAGGGAGGCAATGCTTAGCCTCATGCAAGAAAGACAATGAGTGATAGTAGAGTATTTCTTAGCTGGAGATGTGTTTGCGTTTGGCAACATTTTCCTTATGAAGATAGTGATTTTGATGTGTGTATGTATTTGGAAATATTCCTTTTAAATCCCTAATCCAATTGCCAAAAATGAAGATAGATTCGCACTTGGATTCAACACTTAAATTCATACTTCCAAAACGATTTTGAATACTTAACCCAATTGTAGAACACTTACCCCAATACTTATGATGAAAATTGCTCAAAAATCACCTCAATCCACGCTTGGAAATGTAACAATGAAGCGAAAATCGCGAACCCTTGTAATTAACATCCTGTCCAGCACTTCCGCATCTGCGGACATTCTGTCGCATCTGGGACCACCGCTTATGTGGTAAATCTTGCACTTCTGCAAAAATAGCCATGCTCAGCAACCCCCTGACCTGCAGTCTTAAGCCGCTTCTGCGATCGCGCTTCTGCGCTCATAAACTGCATCTATGGTTGCGCAGGTGCGTCACGCACCCGCACCTACGATCCTCATGCTCAGCTCTCTTTCTCGCTTCTGCGACCAATTGTCCGCATCTGCAGACATGCATCTACGCCCATTCCTCTGCAGATATGGAAACACCAGAACCAGCAGTCTTCAGCAATGCAACATGAATGGAAATATGATCTGAACCTCGTTCGAAACTCACCTGAGCCACTCGGGACCCCATCAAAATATATCAACAAGTCCCATAACATAACACGGGCCTACTCGAGGGCTCAGAACCGACATAAGAACATCGAAACGACGAATTAAACCTCAAATCAAAATCTATGAACTTTGAACTTTCAATTTCCAAAACTCGCACCGAGCATATCAAATCATCCCAGAATGAACCCAAATTTTGCACACAAGTCCCAAATGACATGAACAAGCTATTCCAATTCCCTGAACCACAATCTAAATCTGATATCCTCAAAGTCAACTTTAGGTCAAACTTATGAACTTTCCAAACCTTCAAATTTCCAATTTTTGCCAACTTGTACCGAAACCTTCTAGAAGCATCAAAATGACAATCCGGGCATACGCCAACTCCAAAATCACTATCCGGACCTAACGGAAACATCACAACTCCGTTCCTGGGTCAAATTCACAAAAAGTCAAACTTAGTCAATTCTTCCAACTTAAAGATTCAACACTAAAATTCATACTTCCAAAACGATTTTGAATAACCTGAAAACCAAAAGCGACGATTCATATAAGTCATAATACATCATACGAAACTACTTATGGCCGTAAACTACCAAGCGAAGGGAAAATTCTCAAAACGACCGGTTGAATCGTTACAACTTTGTAATGTAATTTATGTGATTGCTTGGAGAAGAAGAGTGAAATTCACGAAGGCTACTGTCGTGCTCATGAGGAAGTGATTGTGCACGAAGGGTATTTTCATGCCTTATTTGTATATTACTATTATTTCTTGAGTGAACATGAGGGTATGCATGAAGGGTGTTTATGTGCTTGTTTTACATTATAATTTGAGGATGAGAATAAAAGCATAAAGGGTGTTTCTGTGTAATTATTTTAGTATTATAATATGAGGATGAGAGTAAAAGCACGAAGGGCGATGCCGTGAAATTATTTTTACATTATAATGTAAGGATGAGAATAATAGCTCAAAGGGTTATGTCATAAAGTTTTGTTGATTTCATTGCTCTTTACTTTGATATTTGAAAAGTGGACTTCATTTTGTGGTTTTGTTATTTACTTTTGAAAGAGGCTTACTTAGTGGCGCTTACTTTATGTTTCCATTTTATGCCCTCTTTACATGTGTTCTCGGTATCCCTTTTTCTTGTCAATATCCCCTTATTATATTTGATCCTCTATATGTTATTTTATTACTTATTGATATATAATTGCACAGGTTTGTTGTGGGTATCTTGTCTTAGCCTCGTCACTACCTCGTCGGGGTTAATCTCGACGCTTATTGGGTTGGGTCAGTTGTACTCATATTTCACTTCTGCACTTCTTGTGCAGATCCAGATATTGGTACCAACGGAGTCCCGAAAGGTGCTTAGCAGATATCGGGCAGGTGATCTGAGGTAGAGCTGCATCCCGTTTGCATGTCTTGAGTCATCTTTTTATTTCTGTTGTACTGTTTCCATTTGTCTTTCGGACAGTGTTGTATTTCTTTCAGAATAGTGTATATAGTAAACTCTAGAAGCTCGTGTTCTTCTGACTCCACATCTTGTGAGGGTTTGAACGTTAGTATAGATTTTAGACTTATCTTGTTCACTTTCGAGTTGCTTTTACCTTTTTCTTATTTTCTTGTTGATTAGTCATTTATTGTTATTCTTTCTTTTTATTATTTTGTGTTGTCTTGCCTATCAAGCTTAGTTATGCGCCATCACAACCCCGGTTGGTTGAGATTTTGGATCGTGATAGGCATACTCACTTATTATTTTTACTTGTACATATGATAAGTAGAGAAGCAATAACGAGATAGAGAAACGAATAACTACATAATAAACAGAAGAGAAAAGTAAATGACAGAGGGCCCAAAATATCATCACATTAAGTCTTACAACACAACACGGTAACAAAATATAAGAACCAAGAATAACCACAAATCATCTTTTCAATTGTGGCGCACAATCTGATCCACACACACACACACACACACATATATATATATATATATACACATATGTCACGACCCAATTTACCCTCCGAAAGTTATCATGACGTCACCTAGTATCTACGACTAGGTAAGCCTAACTTTACGGATAAAACTTAATTAAAATGCGATAAAATAAAGACAGGAAATGTAAAATCTAAATAATCATAACAACGCCGCTCGACAAGTACAAATATAAACCCCAAAGACCCAGATTGTCACAATATAGTCACAAGCTTCTATACTACTGTAGCTCTAACCAAACCCGGAAAGTACATAGTAGATATATCTATAAGATAGAATAGAAGGTGACTCGGAGAATTTTGCGGACGCGACATAAATACCTTACAGTCTCCTAGTAATAGCTACAACGACTAGCCACGTGAACGATAACTCGTACCTGGATCTACACACGAACAATATGTGCAGGTAAGGGCATGAGTACACAACATTTGGTACCCAGTAAGTGCCAAGCCTAACCCCAGTCAAGTAGTGACAAGGTCAGGTTAAGGCTCTACTGGATTTCTAAAAAATCAATTTCAAACAGTACGAAAGATAAGTAATTTCCACAGTAAACAGTTAAAGAAATCTTAAATATAACAGTAAAGAGGCCCTCGGCTCAGCACAACGTATCACAAAGTGGAATCTCCCGAGATACCATCCCGTAGTTCCAAATGATTATATAGTACAGGGGGAATCTCCCAGAATACGTCTGTAGTCCTCAAAATAAATATTCAGTGCTGGCGGGTCTCCCGGAATACGTCTGTAGTCCCAATTTAAATATACAATACAAGGGGATCTCCCAGAATACGTCTGTAGTCCCACTTTAAATATGCAGTACAAGGGGATCCCCCGGAATACGTCCGTAGTCCCAATTTAAATTTGCGATGCTACGTGAATAACAAATAATCATCAATTTAAACAGTTCATCTAATCACAGGTAGGAAAGCAGGGAAACTAACTAAACATGGCGCACATAATTTCAAATAGGCAGTTTAATATGTTAACATATAAGCATGCTTCCCTAATCTAAGATAAACAATTTAACACATCGAAGCAACGTAATAGGAGAAAAACAATAATTAATTTTTGAAGGAAAAATGGGATTTTTGCAAGAATGGCCCATGTACGTACTCGTCACCTCACGTACACGACGCCCACACAACAATTTATGTCCAAAACAACCTAAGGGGAAGTCCCCAACACAATGTTAAGCAAACCGCTTACCTCGACTGCTCAATTCAACTCGAAATCACGTTCTTGCCACGAGTACCCGACTCCAAATGGCCCAAATCTATTCAATTCAATTGCATAATGTAAATACAACTTTAAGAAATTAATCTAACTATGAAAATTTGAAGCTAATATGCGAAAGTAGGAAAATCGCCCAAAAAGTCCCTTGGGCCCACGTCTCGAGTTCGGGTAAAAATTACAAATTCCGAACACCCATTCACCCACGAGTCTAACCATAACAAAATTTGTCAAATCCGATACCAAAATCTCTATTAAAACCCAAAAATTAGGCCTAGGAACTTTTCTCAATTTCTCCCAATTTTTTACCCCAAATTTCGAAATAAAATGATAAAAATAAGCAAGGATTTGTGGGGATTAATCAAAACCGAGTAAGAATTACTTACCCAAAACACCCAAATTAAAATCTCTCCAAAGATCGTCAATTCCGGAGCTCCCAAGTTCAAATTATGAAAAATGGCTCAAACCCTTGATTTGGGTCTTTTAATTTGCCCAGATGTGGCTTAATCGCGATCGCAGAAGTACCATAGCGATCACGAAGAACAAACTACGCTACCTTATTATTTACTCTACGCAAACGCGTACATGCCCATGCAAACGCGATGCTCTAATTCCCCTGGCCTACGCGACCGCGTCTGATCTCAAGCGAATGCGAAGCGTTAACAGACAGCTTCCCTGAACCCCTTATTCCTTCTACGCGAACGCGGCCTGGCCACGCGAACACAATGACCAAGTTTCCTACCCTACGCGATCGCGTTCCTTTTTATGCAATCACGATGCAAACTGACTGGCCTCTAATTTCTCTACACGATCACGGACTCCTTCACGCGATCGCGATGAAAGAAATCTGACTGCACTAACACCAGCAAAACAACAATCAATACAATTCCAAAAGTGACCCGTTGAGCATCCGAAACACACCCGAGCCCCCAGAGACCTCAACCAAACCTACCAACCAGCCATATAACATCACCCAGACTTATTCAAGCCATCAAACCACATCTCATAACACCAAAAACACAAATTAAACATGAATTCAAGCCTAAGAACTTAGTATTTTTCCAAAATCCACAAATGATGCCGAAACACGTCAAAACTAATCAGAATGACCCTAAATTTGACACACAGGTCACAAATGAAACTATAGACCTACAACCACTTCCAGAATCTCATTCTGAACCCGATATCAAAATTTCACCTATCGACCAAAATCGCCGAAATTCTAACTTTCGCCAATTCAAGCCTAAATGTACTACATGCCTCAAAAACACATTCCGCATGCGCTCCCAACCTCGAAATAACTCAACAGAACTAATGGAGTCGACGAAATTCTATTACGGATCTGTCTTCACACAGTTCAAACTACGGCCCGATTTCTAAAGCTTAAACTCATATTTAGGGACTATGCGTCCCAAAACTCTCTGAATTCCACAACTAATCACTCCGGAAAGTCCCAAAAGAAAAGAAAATGTGGGGAAAACATTTATTCGGGGAGAGGGCCGCTAACTCTCAAAACAACCGACCAGGTCGTTACATTCTCCCCCTCTTAAGAAAACTGTTCGTCCTCGAATGAGTATAAAGACATACCTGAAGCTGTGAAAAGATGAGGATACTGGCTGCGCATATCCTGCTCGGTCTCTCAAGTCTCCTCCTCAACCAGCTGACCCCTCCACTAGACCTTTACTGATGCAATATTCTTCGACCTGAGCTTTCTGACATGTCTATCCAAAATGGCTATTGGCTCCTCAACATAAGATAGATGCTTGTCCAACTAGACTAAACTGAAATCTAATACATGAGCTGGATCACCGTGATACTTCTGGAGCATAGAGATATGGAATACCATATGAACTCCTGCTAGGCTGGGAGGCAAGGCAAGCTCATAAGCAACCTCCCCAATGCGCCGTAATATCTGAAAAGGGACAATGAATCTCGCACTCAACTTACCCTTCTTCCCGAACCTCATGAACCCCTTCATAGGTGATACCCGAAGAAAAACCCAATCACCAGTCATAAATGCCAAATCACGAACCTTCCGGTCTGCATAACTCTTCTGCCTGGACTGAGTCGTGCGAAGTATCTCCTGAATAACCTTCACCTTGTCCATGGCATCCTGGACCAAATTTGTACCCAATAATCTGGCCTCGCCGGATCAAACCATCCTACTGGGGATCGGCACCGCCTACCGTATAAAGCCTCATACAGTGCCATCTGAATGGTGGACTGGTAATTGTTATTATAAGAATACTCTGCAAGTGGAAAGTATTGGTCCCATGACACTCCAAACTCCTTCACACAGACACGGAGCATATCCTCAAGAATCTGAATCGTACGCTCGGACTGCCCGTCCGTATGAGGGTGAAAGGTTGTACTCAACTTCACCATGGTACCCAACTCCTGCTGAACCGCTCTCCAGAACCGTGATGTAAATTGTGTACCTCTGTCTGAAATGATAGATACGGGAATACCGTGAAGGCGGACAATCTCCCTAACATAAATCATAGCCAACCTCTCTGAGGACTCTGTAGTCAAATCTAGAATGAAATGGGCTGACTTGGTCAGCCGATCCACCATCACCCAAATAACATCGAACTTTCTCAAAGTCCGAGGAAGTCCAACCACAAAGTCCATGGGGATCCGCTCCCACTTCTACTATGGAAGCTCAATCTACTGAAGCAACCCTTCTGGTCTCTGATGCTCATATTTAACTTGCTGATAGTTGAGACACTTGGTCACAAAGTTAACTATATCCTTTTTCATCTTTCTCCATCAATAGTGGTGTCTCAAGTCGTGGTACATCTTCGCGACACCCGTATGAATGGAGTACCGCGAGCTATGGGCCTCCTCAAGAATCAACTCTCGAAGACCATCCAAATTGGGAACACATATCGGACCCGGCATCCTCATCGCGCCATCCTCTCCTATAGTCACATCTCTGGCATCACCTCGCTGAACCCTGTCCTGAAGAACCGAAAGGTGGGGATCGTCATACTGGCACTCTCTGATGCGGTCATAAAGAGAAGACCGAGCAACCACACAAGCTAATACCCGTCAAGGCTCTGAAAGATTCAATCTCACGAAATGATTGGCTAAGGCCTGAACATCCAAGGTTAAGGGCCTCTCAACTGCCGGAAGATATGCCAAACTCCCCAAACTCTCTGCCCGGCGGCTCAAGGCGTCGGCCACCACATTGGCCTTCCCCGGGTGGTATAATATAGTGATGTCATAGTCCTTGAGTAGCTCCAACCACCTCCACTGGTGCAAATTAGGGTCCTTCTGCCTGAATAAGTGCTGCAAACTCCGGTGATCCGTGAAAATCTCATAGGGAACACCGTAAAAATAATGACGCCAGATCTTCAGGGCGTGAAAAATAGCTGCCAACTTGAGATCATGAACCGGATAGTTCTTATCATGCACCTTCAACTGTCTGGACGCGTAGGCAATCACCCTACCATCCTGTATCAATACCGCTCCAAGGCCAATCCTCGAGGCATCATAATAGACTGTATAGGTCCCTGAACCCGTAGGCAATACCAATATTGGGGCTGTAGTCAGGGTTGTCTTGACCTTCTAAATGCTCTCCTCACACTCCTAGGTCCACCTGAATGGAGCACCCTTCTGGGTCAGTCTGGTCATAGGTGCTGAAATAGATGAAAGTCCCTCTATAAAGCGGTGATAGTACCCTGCCAAACCAAGGAAACTATGGATCTCAGTAGCTGATGACGGTCAAGGCCAATTCTGCACCGCCTCCACCTTCTTCGGATCCACCTTCATCCCATCACAAGACACTACGTGGCCTAAGAATGCCACTGAATCAAGCTAGAACTGACACTTAGAAAATTTTACATACAATTTCTTCTCCCACAATGTCTGAAGCACGGTCCTCAAGTGTTGCTTATGATCCTCCCGAGACCAGGAATATACCAAGATGTCGTCAATAAATACAATGACAAAAGAATCAAGAAAAAGCCAGAACACACTGTGCATCAAATGTATAAAGGCTGCTGGGGCATTGGTCAGCCCAAATGACATGACAAGAAACTCATAATGACCCTATATGGTCTTGAAGGCAGTATTCGGGATGTTCGACTACCGAATCTTCAGGTGATGATAGCCAGAACGCAAGTAAATCTTGGAGAATACCCTGGCACCCTGTAACTGGTCAAATAAATCATCAATGCGAGGAAAAGGATACCTGCTCTTCACTGTCACCTTGTTCAGCTGCCGATAATCAATACACATACGCATAGAACCATCATTTATTCTTCACAAATAATACCGGATCACCCCAAGGTGATACACCGGGTCTGATTAAACCCTTATACAGCAACTCCCGCAACTGCTCCTTCAACTCCTTCAACTCAAGATGAGCCATAAGATAGGGAGGAATAGAAATGGGCTGAGTGCCCGGCAACAAATCAATGTCGAAATCAATATCTCTATCGGGGGGCATACCCGGAAGATTAGCTGGAAATACATCAGGGAAGTCCCTCACTACTAGAACTGACTCAACTGTAGGGGTATCAACACTAACATCTCTCACATATTCCAAATATGCATCACACCCCTTCTCAACCATCCGTTGAGCCTTAAGGAAAGAAATGACCTTGTGGGGAGTATACTCTAAGGTACCTCTCCAATCAAATCTCGATAAGACTGGCATAGCCAGTGTCACGGTCTTGGCGTGACAATCAAGAATACCATAATGGGGAAATAACCAGTCCATGCCTAAGATAACATCGAAATCTACCATACCGAGTAATAACAAATCAGCTTTGGTCTCAAAACCACTAATAACAATCAAACACGACCGATATACGTGATCCACCACGAGAAAATCTCCTACAGGAGTAGAAACATAAACAAGGGAACTCAAAGAATCCCGAGATAACCCCAAATGTGAAGAAAAATAAGAAGACACATATGAATACGTAGAGACTGAGTCAAATAATACTGATGCATCCCTATGATATACAGGGACGATACTTGTGATGACTGAATCTGAAGCGACGGCCTCTGAACGGGCTGGAAGGGCATAGTACTTGGCCTGGCCTCCTCCTCTAGGGTGACCTCGACCTCCCCGACCTCCACCTTGAGCTGTCTGCGAGGGTGGAGTGGCAGCTTGTCACGACCCAAATTCCCAACCTTAGGGATCGTGATGGCGCCTAACACCACACTTGCTAAGCAAGCCAATGTTAGAATTCGGTTTGCTACTTTGCATTATTTATCCATTTAGACATAATAAAATAATCTAAAGAAAACTAAATGTAATGGCTTTTAATGAATGGATTCGAAATATAAGAAAATAAATAATTAATTAACCCGAGCAACGAACTAATTATATAAATAAATCTAGAACTACCCAGAGTTTGTTGTCACAATTCACGAACTACTAAAGAATACTACAAATACTGGGCTGAAAGAAATAGTGTAACTGTTCTTAATATACTTAAACAATTTTATAAAATTAGGAGAAGACCTGCGGGATCTGCGAACGCCAGCAGATATACCTCGTGTCTCCGAGTAAATAGGTGATTGCTCTAACAATCTCTACTAATGGTTAGTACCTGGATATGCACAAAAGAGTGTAAAGTGTAGTATCAGTACAACCGACCCTATGTACTGAGTAAGTGTCGAGCCTAACCTCGACGAAGTAATGACGAGGTTACGGCATGGCATTAACAATATAACCTGTGACAACATAAATAATGAAGCAACAAAGGAATCTAAACAAATAAATCAATACTGCACCAACAATAAAATAACTCCGCCGCCTTTTCCAGGTCTCGGCTATAACCAATACTCAAATAAATCTCCAAGTTTCCAAACTTTATTTTAAAATAAGCACATGTACGAAATATAAGAAAAACCATAGAGTAAAACAAGAATTTCCAAATCCTTAAAATTTAAAAATCGGTAAAGCATCATTATTCCCCATTTTCGATGTCTTGTTGCGGCGTGCAACCCGATCCCACCTATTCACAATATCACAATCAATTTATTCATCCTTATCACAATCAATTATCCACCCTTATCACATCCCCCTTATCACAGCCCCCTTATCACAACCCCCTTATCACAATCAATTTTTGTTTCAACAATTTCAAATAGAAAACAGTATAGCTCGTAAGCTTTAAACAATATCATCCCACAATAAAACCAGCCAGAATATATGTAACCACTGTAAGACTATCAACCCAACTTAGTCTTTATATACCATGATAGAATCAAGAGAACAACCAACACTTTTAACACACTTACAACAACAAATGGAAATAATCAAATGAAACCAACATGAATATATATATATTCCCAAAATAGTGCCAAACTGCTCAACCTCTCTATATCACAAGGGGACCAATTAAACACCCCGTACTCTTTCAAAATAACCACAACAATATTTAACAACAACGGAATAAGGCCAAGTAATCGTAGACACAATAATGAACATAAAACGTTAAAGCCAGGAATCAATTTAACTTTGAAACGGGGAAGGGATCATGTTTAACAGGCCATTGGTGGTGCATAGATACTCGTCACCTCACCTATACACAACACACATGTATTTCACATAGCACATAAGTGGGGATTCTTATTCCCTCAAGTCAAAATTAGACCAAACATTTACCTCAGTTTCGTAGGCCACTCACTGCTCAATTACTGCTTTTCCTCTAGAATCTTGCTCTAACTTGCTCGAATCTAATCATAATTAACTCAATATCATCAATTAATGCTAAAGGAACTAACTTTATTGAAAACCATGATTTTTCCTACATTTTCTCAAAACAATGAAAACACGACCCCGGGCCTGTTTGGTCTAAACTCGGGGTTCAGACCAAATTACGTTTACCCATTAACCCACGAACCCAAATATACCATTAGTTTAGAAATACGACCTCAATTTGATATAAAAATTTGATTTTTACAAAATTCCCTAATTCTACCCAAACCCTCAATTTTTACCATGAAAAATCCTTAGTTTTTGCTTTAAACGTGATGACAAATAATAAGGAATTGAAAGAAAAAAGTTTAGAACTGATTACCTATGACTTGGGGATGATAATTGGTGAAGAAAATCGTTCCTAGGGCTGTGAGGTTCGAATATATGGTGAAGGAGAAGGTCTGCCCATTTTTAAAAGAGTATTTATATTTGCTGGGCAACAGGCCTATGTGTTCGCAATCAACTGGATGCGTTCGCATAGGGTAAGGGGAGTGGGCATCGCGTTCGCGTGGGGAGGGGTGCATTCGCATAGAGTACTTGCCTCCCCTCCCCCAGACCTATTTTAATGAAGTGTGTTCGCAAGGGGGAGTGCGTTCGCACAACTTAGCCCAACGAAGCCTTCGTGATCGCACCCTTAAGACCGCGTCCGCACAGTAAAAAATAGGACCCCCTTGAGTTTACACTATGCGATCTCGAACCTACCTATGCGATCGCATAGCAAAAAGACCTGGACACCAGAAAACAGACCTACAACTGCATTTACACATGTTCAAAACCTCTCGTGGCCTATCCAAAACTCACCCGAGCCCTCGGGGCTCTAAACAAAACATGCACGCAAGTCTAAAAACATCATACAAACTTGCTCGTTCGATCAAATCACGAAAATATCATGTAAAACTATGAATTAAACCTCAAAACTCATCATATTCATCAAGAACACTTAAAGTTCATAACTTTTCAACCGAATGTCCGAATCACGTGAAACGAACTCCGTTTTTTCACAAAATTTCACAGTTAACCTTTAAATATCATAACAAATCTGTATCGGGCTCTGGAACAAAATTCGGGCCTGATACCAATGATTTCCAAATTTAATTCTTTTCTTTATTTCATAAATATTTCAGCAAAACAATTTCTTTCAAAAATGGATTCCTAAGGTTTGGGACCTCGGAATTCATTTCGGGGCATACGCCCGAGTCCCATATTTTACTACGGACCTCTCGGGATCGTCGGAAGACAAATTCGGGTCCGTTTACTTAAATTTTTTACCAAAGTCAACTATAATCAAATTTAAATTTTAGCAATCACTATTTCTCATATATTTCACATAAAAGATTTCCGGTTTCACGCCCGGACTGTGCACGCAAATCGAGGTATTTATAATTAGTCTTTTTATGTCTATTAAGCATGGAATAGAGTCTAAATTTATAAAATGACCCCTTGGGTCATCACACAGCTAGGGCTAGAAGAATAGCCAGAGGACCCAGTGGAGCACGTGGAGCCTGATAACTCTGAGATGATGCACCCCTCCTAGCTCTAGGTCAATCTCTAAGCATGTGACGAGTGTCACCACACTCAAAACAACAACTCGGAGGACGCTGCGGCTGAGACTGACTCTGAAATGGCCTGCTGGTAATAGGACCTCGAGCAGGAGGCATACTAGATACTGGCGGTGCATAATAAGTCTCCTGAGGTCTAGGAGGATTTGAAATACCACTGGCTGCTGGAAGAGTTGAATGAACAGGGCGACTCACACAACCCCTACCTTAGCGTGCTGTTGGTGCACGATATCCCGAATAATGACAAGTCTCTCGAGACCTCTTGGCCTCTCTATCCTCTCTGTCCTGAGCAAACATTCCCTCTACCCTCCTGGCCATACTAGTCCGATTACTGGGGTGGAGTCCCTCTATGAAGAGACGAACCCTCTCTCTGATAGTGGCCACCAAAGCCGGTGCATGACGAGCTAACTCAGCTAAATGGATTGCATACTCTGACACAGTCATAGCACCCTGGCGCAACTGCTCAAACTCTACGCGCCAAGCATCTCTGAGGCTCTGAGGAACATACTCTCATAGAAACATCTCAGAAAACTAAGTCCAAGTAAGTGAAGTTACCTCGTCCGGACTACTCAGCTCATAGGCACGCCACCATTGATATGCCGCTCCCCTCAGTTGGAAAGCGGTGAAAGAAACTCCACTCATCTCAACAATGCCCATAGTGTAGAGAATACGATGACACTCCTCAAGAAAACCTAAGGCGTCATCTGAAGCTAGTCCGCTGAAAGTAGGTGGGTGGTACTTCTTGTACCTCTCAAGTATGAGCTGCTATGCCTCCGAAGCAGCTACTATGGCCTCGTACTGAGCCGAAACCACTGGGGTATATGAATGTACATTGGAGCCTCATCAACATGAACCCTCTGCTCAGGAGTATGAGCTTCGAGAGTCTGTGCCCCTCCCCCGGCCAAAGATGTGTCTGGGGCTATCGGAAGTAGCCCAACCTGAGTTAGAGTGTTGAATATGCTCATGAACTGAGCCAAAGTCTCCTGGAGCTCCTGTGCCGGCCTTCTAGTTGGGGCTGCTGTGGGCTTCTATGTCGCTACTCTTGCCAGTGCTCGAACTGCACCGCGCGCTCTTCCTCTACCCCTACCCTTGCCTCTGGTGGCTCTGGCTCGGGGCTTGGGTTTCTTATCGTCGGTCCTCTCGGTATGGGTCCTCACCATCTGTGAGAGAGAATAGAATAGAGTTTTAGAATTTTGATGGCAATAACTCGCACGACAAGGAAATCCAAAGAATATGATTGTTCTTAACAGTTACATAGCCTCTCGAAGATAAATACGGACGTCTCCGTACCGATCCGCGAGACTCTAATAAACTGGCTTGTGACTTGTGACTCCTACGAACCTAGACGCTCTGATACTGTAATGACCCGACTTGTCATTTAAAGAATTTATGACCCATTTAGAGACTTAAGGTCCCAAAAAAATTCGCAATATGTATTATGACTTGCGTGTACGGTCGAGTTTGGTTTTGGAATGATTCGGAATTTAATTGAAAGAACAACTCTCATTTTTGAAGCTTAAATCGAAAGAGTTGACCGGAGTTTGACTTTTGAGAAGATGACCCCTTAATGGAATTTTGATGATTCCAATAGCTTCGTATGGTGATTTCGGACTTAGGCATATTCTTGGATTTGGATTTGGAAGTCCGTAGGACACTTCGACGCATTTTGGCGAAAGTAAGAAAATAGAAGATTTTTGGAAAGTTTGACTGGGAATTGACTTTATTGATATCGGGGACCAAATTCAATTCTAGAAATTGGAACAACTTGATTATGTCATTTAAGACTCGTATATAAAATTTGAAGTCATTCCGGATTGATTTGATACGTTTCGGCGTAAATTATAGAATTTGGAAAATTCTTAAACTCATAATTCGATTCGTGGTGCGATTCGTAGTATTGATGTCTTTTGATGTTATTTGAGGCCTCAAGTAGGTCCGTGTTATATTACGGGACTTATTGGTATATTCGGACAAGGTCCCGAGTGGCTCGGATGAGTATCAGATGGGGTTCAGATCGTTTGGCGCCTTGTTGAAGTTGCTTGAATTTCTGCAGAAGTTGTTTTTGGCAGCAACTGGTGCAATCGTGGAGCTGACTTTGGAAGCATCTATATCCCAATCTATAAGGAACCTGGAAAGTATCAAAACATGAAAGTTGTAGCTCTTTGTTTCTAGCTTCCAGAAAGTTAAATCATTCGTCATTTGGACATTTGTACAAAAAGTTATGATCGAATGAATGAAGGCTCGTATAACAGTTTTGCACTCGCCAGAAATTTCTGATGCGTGGAGCCGACTTTGGAAGCTTATATTCGAAATATATACGGAATCTGAAAAGTTTCAAAGAATGTAAGTTGTGGACCTTGGTGTCTAGTTTCCAAAACATTAAACCATTCATCATTTGGACATTTGTAAAGAAAGTTATGATCAATTTACTGAAGGCTGGTAATGTTGTTTTTCTAGGCTGAGGCAAATCGCAAATGACAAATGCGACTTGCCTGGACAGATTCTTAAAACGAGGATTTCGCCTATTTTAACATATATGGAGTTATGGAGCTCGGATTGAAGCTATTATCACCATATAGATTGGGGTAAGTGTTCTTCACCTAAAATTAAATATATTCCATGATTTTTTCTTTGTTTTTGTCATTGAATTTGTGTTTTGAATAAGGAAAATGTTGGTTTTTGAAGAAAATTTTCTAAAATGAAAAATCATGATTTGTGGGACGAAATAGTATCTAAATTTGGTAATTTTTTTACGGTTGAACTCATATTGGAATGGGTGTTCAGATTTTGTAAAATTTGTCGTGTTCCGAGGTGCGGGCCCTTGTGTCGGTTTTTATATTTTTGTAAAATTTGTCGTGTTCCGAGGTGCGGAACCGGAATAGTATCTTATAAGTTTTATGTGTGCTTTGATATTTTTATAGTTGGATTTGAGCCGTCTGGAGGACTGTTCACCCAAGAAGTCCATTTTAGAGTACCGAGTTGTCGTCTTTGAGGTAAGTATCTTGCCTAACCTTGTGTGGGGGAACTACCTCTTAAGATTGAGTCTTCTATATTAATTTTAGTTCGTGTATGTGAGGTGACGAGTGCGTGCTAGGACGTATTTGCAAAAGGTTGGCCTTTAAGGGTTCTTAGGTCCTTATATTCCCTATGTATTAAGTTGTTCTTGTTATGACTGAGTTCCTAATTACTAGTTTCATCTCTAACTGCTTAAATTAGATTTACTTGCTTTTAGATTCACTCTATTTCCTATTTGACTCTAACGACCCGGTCGGTCGTTTCGTAGAATTTGCATTATAATTACTATTATTGAAATGTCATAGGTTGGTTATACTATTATTGATGTGTTAGAGTAGGTAGGATTGAAATCGAAATGGTTGTAGTGAGAGTTTAGCCACTTAGTCCTTAAAAATAGCCTTAAAGTTGGAAAATTCAACTGAGAGTTGACTTATTGGTAAACGACTTCGAAATGCGTATTTTAGGGCTCGGATAGCTTCGTTAGGTGATTTGGGACTTAGGAGTGTGTTCAGAATAATTTTGTGATGTCCGATGTAGAATTAGGCTTGAATTGGCGAATGTTAGTTTTTGGTGATTTCTGGTCGGCAGTGAAAAATAGGCTATCGGGGTCGGAATGGAATTTCGGAAGTTGGAACAGGTTCGTAATGTCATTTTGGATATGTCTGCAAAATTTCAGGTCAATCGGAGTTGTTTTGGTTAGTTTCGGCATCGTTGGTGGATTTTAGAAATATCAAAGTTCTTAGGCTTGAATCCGATGTGATTTTGTTGTTTTTAGGTTATATTTAGTGTTTTGAGGGTGCAACTAAGTTTGAATGATCATATGTGATGTGTTAGTATATTTGGTTGGGGTCCCGAGAGGCTCGGGATTGATTTCGGGTGATTAACGGACACTTTTTGGACTTAGAACAATAGTTGTTTTGCTGGTGTGTTGCAGGTGTGTAATTGCTCTATGCGATCGCAGGGTATTATATGCGATCGCACAGGGTAGTTAGTGAGCTCAGGAAATTTGTTCTATGCGATCTCAGGTGAGGAGGTGCGATCGCAGAGTAGAGGGAGAGAAGGCAGTGCGGTCGCAGGGGCTTGTACGCGATCGCTTAGGGGTTTTGGGCGCATGGGAATGGTTGGCTGAGTACTATGTGCGAATGCACAAGAGTGTCCGCGATTGCGAAGGGGGAGGAAAATCAGTGTTGCGCGAACGCACGTGACGGTCCGCATTTGCACTGAGGAACAACTGGGCAGTATATAATATTAAACCCTCCGAGACCATTAGACCTTTTAACACCAATTTTGAACGGGGAAAGAGCTTGGAGGCGATTTTGAAGAGGGGAAATCATTGTTCTTCATTCAGGTAAGTATTTTGGACCCTAAAAATTGATTATAGGTGATTAAGAAACATAATCTCAGTGTTTAATTCATGAAAATCAGTAGAAAAGGTGGAGTTAGGGCTTGAGATTATGAGCCTTTAGGGGTCGATTTGAGGGGGCAAACAAACTCTGATTTTAGCGTTCTTTATATGTACGGACTCGCGAGATGATGAAGAACATTTTTGTATAAAATTTGTCGAGTTTTGAGACGCGGGCCCGGGGGTCGGGTTTTAGCAAATTTCGTGTTTTGTGCTAGAATTGGTATTTTTCAATTGGAATTCATTCCTTAAGCATAATTGATGATAAAGGTCTGGTCTTTATATATTTGAAGCGCTCAGAGGTTGATATGAGAGTCAAGCGGGTCGCAGAGTAGCTTTTCGGGCTAGTTTGAAGTAAGCAATGTCTTTAAATCCTGTCCTGAGGGTATGAAACCCCGGACTTTACATCCTTTCACGGATCTTGGAATGCAAAGATTGGAACTTTGGAGATATATTCCTTTTTAGGAAACTATTGAGTTGCGAAACCGATTTTAAAGCCTATGCTTAATAGTATTGATATGTATTTGATATAATTTGGGTTGTAAGCCATGTTTGGGGCCTAGTGCCGATCTGTTTGCCCCTTGGGGTTGTTTTTACTATTTTCCTCACTTGATATATTATGATTTTCACTTAGTCTTTTCTTGATAATTGTTTGACACTAAGAGTATTTTGATACTATTTATTGAAAATGAAACAGTGTTTTCGGGCCGAGAAGCCGGTACATTTATGGCCTGAAGGGCATGTTGAGAGTGTCTGACTGAGTGAGGTTGCGAGCAATTAATGTGAGAATATTGTGATAGGAGAGAGGCCGAGGGCCAATATTGTGAGTGATTTATGCCATGATGTGCTTGTTATAGCGCTTGGGCTGTAAGAGCACCTCTAGAGTCTATACACACCCCCAGTGAGCGCAGGTACCTATTGAGTGCGAGTGATGCCCGCGGGGCTGATACTGAGTGACTGTGAGGTTGCCTGATGGGCTGATACTGAGTGACTATGAGGTTGCCTGATGGGCTGATACTGAGTGATGGTGAGGTGCTGAGGGAAATTGTTGTGAGAAATGATTATGGCCCGAGGGGCAGATTTATGATAATTTTACTGAGTTTTTAACTACGGTTCACTTCGTTTTTCAAACTGATTTTTACTGAGGGTTTTACTGAGATATATTGAAATTATACTTATTTCAAAGGATTTCTGGAAATTGGTTTTCGAACTTATGTATTTGATGAATACTTTATGGTGACTTGATGTTTTTACTGTTTTTGTGAATTGGTGTATTTGTGTAGTGGGTTTCGTATTTCTCGGACTGTGATTTATTTTCATTACTACTGAGTTGGCATACTCATCATTAGTCCCTATGACTCTTTGTACAGATCCAGGTACCGGTTCGGAGAAGTAGCTGTCTCTGTTCGTTAGCAGTAGTTTTATGGGATTTCGAGGTAGCTGTCCAGCGTCCACAGCTTCTCCATTTCCCTTCCTTATTTAGTTTTAGCATTTCATTCCTAGACTTTATTTAAGACATTAGTAGAGTTAGTTTTATTTCGTAGATGCTCGTGACTATGTTGACTCCAGTCTTGGGAGGTTTTGTTTAGAGTTGTTTAGACTATTATTGGGGCGCTAATACTTAAAGAAATTATTTTATTTTATGTTTGCTGTTTATTATTGAATTATGAATTACTATAATGGAACAAATGCGTAGTAATGTGATGGTTGGCTAGCCTAGTTCCACGATAGGCGCCATCACGACCTGTTAGGATTTGGGGTCGTGACAAGTTGGTATCAGAGCCCTAGGTTACATAGGACTCAACGGTCATGAGCAGGTTTAGTAGAGTCTTGCGGATCGGTACGTACACGTCTGTACTTATCTTTGAGAGGCTGCAGAACCCTTAGGAAACATTCCACATTCTCAAATTCTTATCGTGCGAATCCATTTATTCAGCCAAAAGTGTAACTCTTTGAATTCCTTTCATGTATTCGAATGCGCACGCGAGCGCTTGGTATCAGTTGTGCGTCGGTGGCTTGTGACTTCCATGGGTGAGATGTGATTTTTTAACATTTTAATAATGGGCCAGTCGGAAGGACTTGAGGCGGAATTTTGTTTGTGGCTTGAGTGTTGAGATTTCATTTGTGTGAGCACATGTGTTGGGGGACTTATATGTCATTTTGTGCCCTTATTGATGAAACCTTGTGACTAGATGACTACATGGTGAGGGTGATGAGATAGTTATATGTATTCAGGTTGTTTGATTGTGACCTGGATGGATTGGCGGGAGATGTGGCAAGAACCATTGATTATTTGACTTCTGTATTGAGTTAGAATATGGCTTCGAGTTATGAGTATTGAAGGACCTCTCGTGTAGTTTAGTTGTGGAGTGAAGTGGGTTTTCCTGTTATGTTCTGAGTTCCTGTGATATCTTTTAAGTTGACCAATGCTCCAGTAGCATTCATGTATTTGATTAGCGGTGTATTCAGGCAGTGATTGCGCTTCTTTGTTATTGTATTTATTGATGACATCCTACCGTACTCTCGTAGCCAGGGATAACATATTCGGCGTTTGATGATGGTATTACAAGGATATAGGGAGGAGAAGTTTTGTGCGAATTTCTCCAAGTGTGAATTGTTGGCTCAGTTCAGTAGCATTCTTGGGACACGCGGTGTCCAGTGAAGGTATCTATGTGGTCAGACGAGTGTGAGTAGAGCTTACAAAAGCCCAAGAATTCCTTGACCACAGCTCCAGTGTTAGTATTGCCATCAGCTTCAGGTTCTTATACCGCTTAATGGGATGTCTCGAGGGCAGGCAGTGGTTGTGTTCTAATGTAGGAAGGTATAGTGATTGCGTGATAGCTATGAGTTTTGAAAGTGTATAGAGGGATATCATTTTGAGGCTAAGCAGGTAGGGGTATTTCCTGCGGGTTGTCCTGGGGTGTGTGACGCTTATGTTTATCTGTAGTAAGTTCTCTCTAGCAGTAAATGGTGTATGTTTTAATTTGAGTTTAGATCACTTGTGGGAGTTGGAATAATCATTAAAATGGTGAATGCAAGACTTGCATACAAGTTGAGGGTTAGATGGTCTAGGTCATATGAGCATATGAAGGACTTAGTTGAATCCCACCACAGTATGGTGGCAGTGATAATGTGTGGGCATCGTGAGTTATTGTTGTCTTGATCTTTGGCTTTGAGCCAAGTGGGGGAGTCCGCTAATGATAAGTTTATTACACGATTATGTGTTGTATTGGTTTCGGTTCGAGGTATATTGGTGAATCAGTTATGACCTGCAGAGGCGGAGTCTGGGAATGACTCGAGTGATGGAAATTGCTTCGATACTTTACGGATAGTGGAATTCATTGAATGATGGAGTTGTACCGTTTCTTGTGATTTAAAGTTCCTGGGTTGATTTACTCGTCGTATTTTGCATTTCTGTCATGCTATAGATGTTATCTCTGTTGGTTGCGTTGCATATTTAAATTGGCACTACGCTCGTATTCCGGGAGATTCCCATGTACTGCATATTTATTTTTGGACTATGGACGTATTCCCGGAGATCCCCCTATACTACATATTTATCTTGGGACTACATCCGTATTCTGAGAGATCCCCCTGTACTACATATTTATTTTGGGTCTACGGACGTATTTCGGAAGATCCCCATGTACTGCATATTTATTTTGGGACTACGAACGTATTCCGGGAGATCCCCTCTGCACTGCATATTTATTTTGGGGCTACGGACGTATTCCGAGAGATCCCTTGTACTTCATAATAGATTCGGGACTGCGGGACGGGATCCTGGTAGATTTTTCCTGCTGATATATCTGTGTTCGAAGCTGTTAATATTCTATGCTTAGGTGTCACAGGGTGACCTATACTAGAAGGATACTCACTTGAAAAGTTGTATTGAAAAGTATTCTATCTTGAAAACTATGTTTGAAAGTTATTTATCTGAAAAAGTATATTTGAGAAGCGTTTATCTTGACGAAAACTATGTTTGAAAGACATTTATTTGAAAAGTATACTTTAAAAGAATTTATCTTGAAATAACTATATTCAAAGGACATTTATTTGGAAAGTTTATATTTGAAATGTAATTATCTCGAAAGAATTATGTTTGAAGGATATTTATTTGAAAAGTTGTATATTTGAAGGAAATATATTTTAAAGGAATTTCCTGTTAGAAAGGATTATATTCTAAAGATTTTCAATATACAAAGCTTCCAAAAAAACTTACGGGTGAAAGTTTACACTTGAAGGATTTGACAAATTTATTGGGGTTGTAGGCTAAGGCCTGAGGTGGAAAACTATTGCAGCGCTGAGTTACTATTTGTCTTTACTGTATCGTAATTTCCGAATTTGGGTTGTGTTCCCGTCCATCCTTCTGTGTCTTATTTTGGTGTTCCGCTATTACTTGATGTTTTTCCTTCTTTATTGTAGATGTTAAGTTGTTAGCCATATCGTGTAGCCATTAGATATATGTCATGTTCTGTCATTCCTGTATTTATGCATGTTTAGTTTATTAGACCAGTGGGTGTCTTGACTAGTCCTCGTCACTACTTCACCGAGGTTAGTCTTGATACTTACTGGGCACCGTTGTGATGTGCTTATACTACCCTTCTGCACAGTTTTTTGCAAATCCAGGTATTGATCGTCAGTAGCTGTGCGGATCATTGCTGAGGAGACTCAAGGTAAACCTGCCGCTGCGTTTGCAAGCTTTGGAGTCACCTTCCTACTTGTATTCAACCGTGTTTACTCATTTCAAAACAGTTGTATTTAGAAGTTGTAGTTAACTCTGTAGAGCTTATGACTTGTACTACCATTTTTGGGAAATTGTAAGTTCTATAAAGACGTCAATATTGAGACTGTAAGATTTCCTTTATTTCTGTTTTTATTCAGTTAATGTTAGGCTTACCTAGTCCCTAAGACTAGTTGCCATCATGATACCCAGCGGAGGGAAAATTGGGTCATGAAAAGTTGGTATCAGAGCCCTAGGTTCATAGGTGCTACGAGTCATAAGCGAGTTTAGTAGAGTCTTGCGGATCGGTACAGAGACGTATGTACTTATCTTCGAGAGGCTACGGAACTCTTAGGACAATTCCACTTCCTTCATTCATAACGTGCGAGTTCATTGATCTTGAAGTTTGAAATTTATCATTTCATTCTCTCACAGATGGTAAGGGTACGAGCTGCGGTTTCTGATGATGTTAACCCTAAGGAAGATAAGTAATTTCCACAGTAAACAGTTAAAGAAAGATAATCTAAAATATAACAGTAAAGAGAGCCCTCGGCTCAACACAACGCATCACAAAGTGGAATCTCCCGGGATACCGTCCCGTAGTTCCAAATGATTATGCAGTACAAGAGGGATCTCCCATAACCCTGACTGGCCTCAATTGCTTTACGTGATCGCGGACTCCTTCACGCGATCGCGGTGAAGGAAATATTACTGCACTCATACCAGCAAAGCAACAATCAATACACGTCAAACAATGACCCGTTGAGCATCCGAAACACACCCGAGGCCCCCGGGACCTCAACCAAACCTACCATCCAGACATATAACATCACCCGGACTTAGTAGAGCCTTCAAACCACATCGCATAACACCAAACACACGAATTAAACATGAATTCAAGCCTAAGAACTTAGCATTTTTTCAAAAACCACAAACGATGTCGAAACACGTCAAAACTAATCCGAATTACCCCAAATTTGACACACAAGTCAAAAATGACGCTACATACCTATAACAACTTTTATCACATTCCGAGCCCGATATCAAAATTTTTATCGGCCGAAATCGCCGAAATTCTAACTTTCGCCAATTCAAGCCTAAATCTACTACAAACATCGAAAACACATTCCGGACGTGCTCCTAACCCCGAAATAACTCAACGAATCTAACTGAGTCTATGGAATTCCATTCCGGATACATCTTCACCCAGTTCCTACTACGACCCGATTTCTGAAGTTTAAACTCATATTTAGGGACTATGTGTCCCAAAACTCTCCGAATTCCACAACTAATCACTCCGGCATGTCCCAAAAGTAGAAACAAATGTGGGAAAAGCATATATTAGAGAAGCGGGGTGCTAACTCTCAAAACAACCAACCGGGTCGTTACAACATACTAGCTTCTCGACACGTGCGTTGCACGTGTATATCAATCATGCACTAAAAACATTCAAATTGCAGCAGTCGATAATTCCCGCAATTGTTTGTTACAGCGGTTCACAAGACTCCTGCAAGAAGGCTCGCCGCAATCAATTTACTATAGTTATGCCGCTGCCACGACTGCTGTAATTAATTTGCGGCAGTTCAATCCCTGTAAATTGATTATTAAATTAGTCAAAAAATTATATTTTTTTACATGTTCCGGCAGTCAAAACCCATGCAATTCACTGAACATATTAATTTCTTTTACTGCATTTTTTACAAATATTGAACTTTGAATATTATCTACTAATGAACCTGTCTGTTTCATAAGCTAACAAATATATATATATATCAACACTTATTAGAAATATCAACATATTTAGCATCATAAAAGTATTAATTTCATATATAAATGATGGGGCCACAAAAATGCTCAAAGCAGATTCAACAATGTTTCTAGTTGCATACAGTAGCATCGGAAGAGCTCTGTCTCCGATATAGCAATCTGCCTCTATAATTAGTTGCTCGAAACGAACTTCTACTGTAGTTTTGAAACTGAATTTTATCATAAAATATTCACCCTAGCCATTCTAACATCCGCTCCAATCACATAATTACATTGCCATAATTAATTATCTAATTCAATTATAAAGAACTTTAATTGTTGTCACTTGAATTGCTGCCATCAGATGATCTTCTTGCGCCCATGGGTGATAGGGATCCACTAGCTGCATCTCTAGGTTGCAAACAAAATAAAACAATAAGATCTTTTGAATGAAAATAACATGAGCTATTTCTTGAATAAAATCTGAACCAATTCGATCCTTTTTTCTGTAGTCAATTTCAAAACGCATGAAACAAGGAATTCAGCAGTACACATACATAACTATATTTCAAGAAACAAGAAAGTGTCAACAAGAATAAAGTACATTCGATCCACTAAAGAAGATCGAAGAAAGAAGATCTTTAGTTGTTTTTATATGAGTATCTCCTGATGCAGATAATATCAATTGAAAAAAACTCACAAGTTTATTTATGTAACGACCCAGCCGGTCGTTCCGTGAGATTAGCCCATTTTCCCTGTTTCTGCTTTATCATGTGTTTCATATCCTATTTATGTTGTGTTAAGTCGGTTGGTTCGGATTCGGAGCGATCATGGTATGAATTAAGACACTTAGTCTCTTAAAATGGCTTAATAGTTGGAAAAGTCAACTGGGAGTTGACTTATTGGTGAACGACCTCGGAATGTAGATTTTATGGCTCGGATAGCGTCATTAAGTGATTTTAGACGTTGGAGTGTGTTCGGAATATTGTTTTGAGGTCCGAAGTAGAATTAGGTTTGAAATGGCGAAATTGAGTTTTGGCGATTTTCGATCGGCAGTGGAAAATAGGCTATTGGGGTCGTAATGGAATTCCCGAAGTTGGAACACGTTCGTAGTGTCGTTTTGGATGTGTGTGCAAATCTTCAGGTTAATCGGACATATTGTGGATGGTTTCGGCATCATTGGTGAAATTTAGAAGTTTCTAAGTTCTTAGGCTAGAATCCGAAGGTGATTTAGTGTTTTGGCGTTGTATTGAGTTGTTCAAAGGCTCGACTAAGTTTGAATGATGTTATGGGATGCGTTGGCATGTTTGATTGAGGTCCCGAGGGCCTCGGGTGATTAACGGATCAATTTTTAGACTTTGAACTTGGCAGATTTTCTGGTGTGGTTGCAGAGAATTCTCGTTCATCGCGTTCGCGGTGGGGTCCCGCATTCGCGAAGAGAGTAAATAGGGGAGCTGGGGATTTTTTTCTAAGCGGTCGCGAAGGAGTGGACGCGAACGCGGAAGTTCGGGGAAAATGTTCAATGCGATCGCGCCCTGGAGCCGCATTTGCGAAGAGGATTAGGAAGCTGGGGGGGACCCCAGATTAATGTTCTATGTGTTTGCGTGGCAGGGGACGCGTTCGCGAAGCATGGGCCGCGTTCGCGAAGGGCATTTGCGGCAGGCTTGATTAGCCTACGCGAACACGAGAGGTTGGCCGCGTTCGCGTAGAAGGAATAACTTGGCAGACAATTTTAAGTTAAAAAATGAGGGTTTAGTCAGAGGGTGAAATTTGAGAGGATTTTCATAGGAGTTATTCGGGTAAGTATTCTTAACTCACATTTGGTTTAATTTAATGATTTAATCTTAAATATCATCATTTAATTTGAGAAATTAGAGTGGAAATTGGAGAAAATTGGAGGAAAGTTTGAGAATTTCTTTTGCTGATTTGGATGGGCATTGAGGTCGGATTTGGATGAATTTGATATGGGTAGACTCGTGAGGGAATAAGGATTTCTAGTTTTTTTATTTTTCTCGAATTCCGAGACGTGGACCCGGGGATCGGGTTTGGCTAATTTCGGGATTTTTGGTTAATTTTGATAATTTTTGAATGGACGTCGTTCCTTGGCATATAATAATGATATAAATTTTATTTTTTGCTAGATTTGGAGCAATCAGAGGCCTATTCTAGAGGCAAAGGCATTGTTGGATAGGATTTTTAGCCGGTTTGAGGTAAGTAGTGTTTCCAAACTAGGTTCTAAGGGTTCGAAACCCCGAACTATATGATGTATGAAAATAGTTAAGGTGACGTACATGCCAAGTGACGGGCGTGCGGGCGTGCACCGAGTGATTTGTGGCCGGGCTCATCCCATAGCACCGTCTATTAGATATTACAGATTGATATCCGCACTTCTATTGATGTGGTTAATGTGAACATGCTAGCAATCATGCTAAGTTAAATGCTAAGGCTTCACGATAAAAATACTGAGACCCGAGTGGTCGCATATTGCTGTCTCCTTATGTGTTTATATGTGTTTATTTGATTTCATATACTCAGTCCTATCATAGCATATCATTTCATGCCTTAGTCTCGGTAATTGTTAATTTTGTGTACTTATCATTGTTTCGGGCTAGTTCATGCATCTGTGAGCCCATGTGAGCGAGACTAGAGAGTACTGACTGAGTGAGGCCGAGAGCCTGTTATGGAGAGACAGTTATGAGATCGGACTGCATACCGCAGCTATACTTTGATCATGTCTTTGTTGGCTTGATATAGCGCTTGGGCTAATAGGAGCCCCTCCGGAGTGTTTACACCCCCAGTGAGCGCATAGATATTTGAGGGATGGATTTTCCCTGGACATGGACCTTTTCCGAAGTTCACGATATGTGAGGGATGGATCGTCCCAGGACATGGATATTGTCCCAGTGTTGTATTTCGGAGATGGATCTTCTCCGTGGCGCCGAATTGGCCTTTTCCTCAGTATTGAGTGACTATGGTCACCGGTTTCTATGCATATTTCGGGATGGATTTTCCCTGGGCTTGAGAGCCATTTGCAGTACTGAGTGGACTTCTGTGCGAGAGCTGTGATTACTAGGTGCATTCCCACACTGTTCATATTTTGGCATGTAGAGTATACTGAATTACATGGAATACTAGTCATACCTGGTATATTTTGTTTCATTATCTGATAAACTGTGAACATGTCAAATCTATGTATGCTGATTAGTATAATTGTTGTGGTTTAGTTCGTCACTACCTCTCAGCCCATAGTTTGGGTTCATTACTTCTGAGTTGGTGTACTCACGTTACCCCCTGCACCTTGTGTGCAGATCCAGGTATATCGGGACCCGGTAGTGGTTGCTAAGAGGCTGTCAGAGTTTCTTTCGAAGTCATCGAGGTAGAATATGGCAATTGCAACCTCGTCTTCCCCCTTTTTATCTTCCTGTCGCATTTTCATTATTTCAGGCTATGTTGTATATTTTCTATTTTTACATTTTTATGTTGTAATAGCTCATGACTCAGTGACACTAGATCTGAGGTTGGTTTGAACTATCTTTTTAATGATGTTAAACTCCCAAATGGATTATTATTCACACTTTTGCCACCGAATGTATCAATTTTTCTGAAAACAAATCCATAATTTAACAAAATGGGTGGGTTGCCTGATTCCACTACAGGCCGCCATCACGACGGGTATTTTGGGGTCGTGACAAGTTGGTATCAGAGATCTAGGTTAAATAGGTCTCACCAGTAGTGAGCAGGTTTAGTAGAGTCTTGTGGATCGGTACGGAGATGTTTTTACATATCTTCGAGAGGCTATATAACCCTTAGGAAAAATCCCACATTCTTGAATTCTGTCATGCGAGTCTGTTGATACCTGGAACTAAACTTCTGTTGTTTTAATTCTCTCACAGATGGTGAGGACTCGCTCTGTCGATCAGGGGTACCAGACACTAGCTAGATCAGCGAGAGGTCGAGGCCGTAGTAGAAGTAGGGGTGCAGCCGGGGTAGTACCTGTGGACCCTCCTATTTTTCAAGATCAGGTCCCCGCCGTAGAGGTTCCAGCGGGACCGGCTCAGGCACCGGTAGTGCCTATTGTGATTCCGGGTCTTCATGAGACTCTAGCTCAGATTCTAAATGTGTGCACCAGTCTTGCACATGAAGTCGCTATGTCTACTACTGCCGCTACTTCTCAGGCCGGTGGAGGCATGCAGACTCTAGCTTCCCAGACACCTGTGCAGGTTACCTAGGGGCTTCAGACACCGGGGGCAGCTCCAGCCCCGCCGGTTGCCCCAGCCCAAGATTTTGTGGTCCCAGTTTTGGTAGACGATGAGCTGCACAGGTTGGAGAGATTTAGTAGACTTCAGCCTCCGACTTTCTGTGGTACTGAGGGCAAGGATGCCCAGGGCTTGTTAGACAAGTGTAAGAGGATTCTTCGCACGACAGGGATATTGGAGGCAAGTGGGGTCCCATTTACTACCATCCAGTTCTCGGGAGGTGCACTCGCTTGGTGGGAGGCCTATGAGAGGCGTAGACCTATTGATGCAGCACCCCTTACCTGATATCAATTCTCCATTCTTTTCCTGGAGAAGTATGTACCGCAGTCACGCAGAGAAGAGCTGCATAGGAAGTTCGAGCAGTTGCGTCAGGGGACATGACCGTGACGCAGTATGAGATGAGGTTCTCCGAGTTGGCCTGTCATGCTATTTGGCTAGTTCCCACGGATGGGGAGAGGATCATGAGGTTCGTTGATGGCCTCATTTATCAGCTTTAGATATTTCTGACCAGGGAGAGGATATCTGACGCTCCTTTTGAGGAGGTGGTTGACATTTCCAGAGAGATTGAGTCAGTTCGCCGCCAGGAGCGAGTCGAGAGGGAATCCAAGAGGCCTCATGGATCTGGTAGTTTTTGTGGTGTTCATCCAAGAGGTTATTTCGGCACAGTAGAGGCCGTTCATTCAGGCCTCCTCAGCCAGTCCGCCCAGCCTACAGTGGTGCATCATCGAGGCATGGTCCCCACAGCTCTCATCTGGGCCGTTCCTCATTCATTGCTCTTCTATCCTATAGTTCATCTCGGCCACCATCAGTTCAGGGTTCCTCAGCGCATAGTTCTTCTAGTGGTTATTCTGGTTCTTTGGGTTCCCTTTAGTCCCCACCGTCATTTGTTGAGAGGGGTTGCTTTGAGTATGGTGATCCGGGCCATATCAAGAGGTTTTTTCCGCGTGTTTCGGGTGTCTCATTCCAGCAGAGGAGCCAGGTTTCAACTTCAGCACCAGTTACTTCACCATCCACCTTGGCAGCTAGGGATGCGGGTTAGTCAGCGAGAGGCCTCCCTAGAGGGGGAGGTCGATCAGGTGGATGTCAGTCTCTTTATTATGCACTTTCATCCAGACTAGATGCTATCACCTCAGATGCAGTGATTACAGGTATTGTCTTAGTCTATCACCGAGATACTTTGGTCCTATTTGATCCTGGTTCCACGTATTCTTATGTTTCATAATACTTTGCTTATTTTCTAGATATGCCTCGTGAGTCCTTAGTTACATCTATTAATCTATCGACTCCGGTGGGCGATACTATTGTTGTGGACCCTGTGTACCAGTCGTGTGTGATATCTATTAGGGGTCTGGCGACCCGAGTGGATCTGTTACTGCTTAGCATGGTTGACTTTGATGTGATATTGGGCATGGATTGGCTATCTCCGTGTCCTGCTGTTCTATATTGTCACGCTAAGACCGTGACCTTAGCGATGCCAGGAGTTCCGCGGGTTGAGTGGAGAGGCTCTGTGAAGTATGTGACTGGTAGGGTGATTTCTTACCTGAAGGCCTAGCGTATGGTAGAGAAAGGGTGCTTGTCATATTTGGCTTTTGTAAGGGATGTCAGTGTTGAGACTCCTGCTATGGATTCTATTCCTGTGGTCCGTGAATTTCTGGACGTGTTCCCTGCTGACGTTCCAGGCATGCCACCTGACAGGGATATTGATTTTGGTATTTATTTGGTGCCGGGCACCAAGCCTATTTCTATTCCACCGTATCGTATGGCACCGACGGAGTTGAAGGAATTGAAATAGCAGCTTCAGGAACTCCTAGATAAGGGGTTCATTCGGCCTAGTGTGTCACCTTGGGGTGCGCCGGTGTTGTTTGTAAATAAGAAGGATGGTTCCATGAGAATGTGTATTGACTACAGGCAGTTGAATAAGGTTACAGTCAAGAATAAGTATCCTTTGCCTCGCATTGATGATATTTTTTGACCAGCTTCAGGGAGCTAGAGTGTTCTCGAAGATTGATTTGAGATCCGGGTATCATCAACTGAAGATTCGGGATTCTGATATTCCAAAGACAGCTTTCAGGACTCGTTATGGTCACTATGCGTTTATGGTGATGTCTTTGGGCTGACCAATGCCCCAGCATCGTTCATGTATTTGATGAACAATGTGTTTCAACCGTACTTGGATTCCTTTGTTATCGTGTTTATTGATGACATCCTTGTATATTCTCGTAACCAGGAGGAGCATGCTCAACGTTTGAGAGTTGTTTTACAGAGATTGAGGGAGGAGAAGCTTTATGAAAAGTTCTCCAAGTATGAGTTTTGGCTTGGCTCAGTAGCTTTCTTGGGACACGTGGTGTCCAGTGAAGGTATTCAGGTGGATCCGAAGAAGATAGAGGCATTATAGAGTTGACCCAGACCGTCCTCAGCTACAGAGATTAAGAGCTTCCTTGGTTTGGTAGGATATTACCATCGCTTTGTGGAGGGGTTTTCTTCTATTGCTTCACCCTTGACCAAATTGACCAAGAAGGGTGCCCCGTTCAGGTCGTCAAACGAGTGTGAGGAGAGCTTTCAGAAGCTCAAGACTGCATTGACCTCGACTCGAGTGTTAGTATTGCCATCAGCTTCAAGTTCTTAGACCGTATATTGTGATGCCTCGACGATAGGCATTGTTGTGTTTTGATTTAGGAGGGTAGGGTGATTGCCTACGCCTCGCGCCAGTTGAAGAATCGTGAGAAGAATTACCCACTGCATAATCTCGAGCTAGCAACCATTGTTCACGCCCTAAAGATTTGGCGTCATTATTTATATGGGGTGCATTGTGAGGTTTTCACTAATCACCGTAGCCTGCAACATCTGTTTAAGCAAGGATCTGGATTTGTGTCAGAGGAGATAGTTGGAGCTTCTCAAGGACTATGATATCACTATTCTATACCATCCGGGAAAGGCCAATGTAGTGGCATATTCCTTGAGTCGCAGAGCCGAGAGTTTGGGGAGTCTAGCATATCTCCCAGCAGCAGAGAGACCATTAGAACATGATGTTCAGGCCTTAGCGGTCTAGTTGGTGAGATTGGATCTTTCAGAGCCTTGCTGGGTATTGGCTCGTGTAGCCTCCAGGTCTTCTCTTTATGACTGAATCATAGAGCGCCAGTATGATGACCCACACTTGCTCGTTCTTCAGTACAGGGTCCGACGAGGTGATTCCAGGGATGTCATTATTGGTGATGATAGGGTTATGAGGATGCAGGGTAGGAGTTGTGTGCCCAATATTGATGGGCTTCGAGAGTTAATTCTAGCAGAGGCCCATAGCTCGCGGTATTCCGTCCATCCGGGTGCCACGAAGATGTATCAGGATCTGAGACAATATTATTGGTGGAGGCGGATGAAGAAGGATATCGTTGGATTCGTAGCTCAGTGTCTCAACTATCAGCAGGTCATGTATGAGCACCAGAGACCAGGTGGTTTGCATCAGAGGCTGGATATTCCGGAGTGGAAGTGGGAGTGGATCACCATGGTCTTTGAAGTTGGACTCCCACAGACTTCGAGGAAGTTTGATGCTATATGGGTATTGTGGATCGGCTGACCAAGTCCGCGCACTTAATTCCTGTTGGCACTACTTATTCTTCAGAGTTGTTAGCTGAGATTTATATCATAGAGATTGTCTGGTTGCATGGTGTTCCGGTTTCTATCATTTCTGATAGAGGTACTCAGTTCACATCTAAGTTTTAGAGGGCCGTGCAGAGAGAGTTGGTTACTTAGGTCGAGTCGAGCACAACATTTCATTCTCAGACGGACGGGCAGTCAGAGCGCACTATTCAGATTCTGGAAGACATGTTGCGTGCTTGTGTCATTGATTTCGGTGGTTCATGGGGCCGGTTTCTGCCACTTGCAGAGTTTGCATATAATAATAGTTATCAGTCGAGTATCCAGATGGCCCCGTATGAGGCTTTGTATGGTAGGAGGTGTAGATCTCTGGTTGGTTGGTTTGAGCCAGGTGAGGCTAGGCTATTGGGCACAGACTTGGTACATGACGCGTTGGATAAGCTGAAGTTGATTCAGGAGAGGCTTCACACGGCGCAGTCCAAGCAGAAGAGTTATGCGGACCAGAAGGTCCGGGATGTGTCTTTCATGGTTGGGGAGAAGGTGCTACTGAAGGTATCACCCATGAAGGGTGTTATGTTGTTCGGGAAGAGGGGCAAGCTAACCGGGCCTTTTGAGGTTCTTTAGAGGGTTGGAGAGGTGGCTTATAGACTTTCTTTGCCACCAGTTTATCGAGTGTCCATCCGGTGTTTCATGTTTCCATGCTTCGGAAGTATGTTGGTGACTCGTCTCATGTCTTGGACTTCAGCTCAGTTCAGCTAGAGGGTGATATGTCTTGGTGATTTGAATGGGCAATTGAGGTCGCATTTGGATGAATTTGCTATGGGTAGACTCGTGAGGGAATAAGGATTGTAATTTTGTGATTTTTATCGAATTCCAAGACGTGGCCCAGGGGTCGGGTTAGGCCAATTTCTGGATTATTGGTTAATTTTTATAATTTTCGAATGGGCATCGTTCCTTTGACTTTTGGCTAATTTTTATAATTTTCGAATGGGCATCGTTCCTTTGAATTTTTATAATGATATAACTTTGACTTTTGGCTAGATTAGGAGCAATCGGAGGCCTCATTTAGAGGCAAAGGCATTGTGGGCTAGGATATTTAGCCGGTTTGAGGTAAGTAACGTTTCCAAACTTAGTTCTGAGGGTTCAAAACCCCGAACAATATGATATATGACTATAATTAAGGTGACGTACATGCCAAGTGACGGGCGTGCGGGCGTGTTGTAATGACCCGGTAGGTGTTTTTGAGAGTTAGCACCCTGATCCCCTAATAACTGCTTCTCCCATGTCTATTTATGTTACTGGAACTCGTCGGAGCATTGAGTGGTGAAATTCTGAGCGATTTTGGACACATAGTCCTTAGATGTGGATTTTAACTTTTGAAATCAGGCCGCAGTTAGAACTATGTGAAGACAGATCCAAAATGAAATTTTGTGGACTCCGTTAGCTCCGTTGGGTGATTTTGGGGTTAGGAGCGTGTTCGAAATATGTTTTCGAGGTCGGTTGTAGATTTAGGCTTGAACTGGCGAAAGTTAGAATTTCGGCGATTTCGGCTGATAGGTGAAATTTTGATATCGGACTCGGAATGGAGTTTCGAAAGCGGAAGCAGGTTCGTAATGCCATTTATGACCTGTGTGCCAAATTTGAGGTCATTCGGATAAGTTTAGACATGATTCGGCATCGAATGTGAATTTTAGAAATCTCATAAGTTCTTAGGCTTGAATCCATGCATGATCGATGATTTTGATGTTATGAGGTGTGTTTTAAGGCTCGACCAAGTTTGAATAGGGTATTAGGGTTGGTTGGTAGGTTTGGTTGAGGTCTCGCGGGCCTCGGGGTTGTTTCGGATGCCCAATGGGTGAATTTGGAACTTTAAGAGAAGCTGAACCATTTCTGGTTCTGGTGTCTCACACCTGCGATAGTTTTTCCGCAGGTGCGGACACGCAGGTGCATAGGGGTGCACGTAGCTGCGAATGTAGTCCATGCTGGCCAGACTCGCAGGTGCAGAAGATTTTCCGCAGGTGCAGAGCCGCACGTGCGACCCAACAACCGCAGGTGCGACCCCGGACCTTTAAGTGAGTTTTCGCACCTGCGATGGAAATTCCGCAGGTGCGGTCCTAGAGTCACAGGTGCGGAATCCCTGGGTTGTTTATACCAAAATCCGAAGGTTTGAAATTTATAACTCCAAAATCGATTGAGAGCTCGGGATTTGGCGACTTTCAGTGGAATTTGAAGAAAAGAATCATAGGTAACATTTCTAACTTTAGTCCAATTGTATATCGTTAATATCTATCAATTACTCAAGCTAATCAATGAAATTGGATGAAAACCCATGAAATTTGGGATGAAACTTCCCCGAGTAGAAATTTGAGGATTTAGGAAGTTTTCGACATCAGATTCTGATGCTTCTCCCATGTCTATTTATGTTACTGGAACTCGTCGGAGCGTTGAGTGGTGAAATTCGGAGCGATTTTGGACACATAGTCCTTAGATGTGGATTTTAGCTTTTGAAATCAGGCTGCAGCTAGAACTGTGTGAAGACGGATGCGGAATGAAATTTTGTCGACTCCGTTAGCTCTGTTGGGTGATTTTGGGCTTAGGTAGTCTTACCTTATTCTTGCTTGTTGTTTTCTTGAACTGTTTAATTTAACCGTATCCGATAGACTTCTGCATTGCATATTTAAATTGGGACTACGGACCGAGATCCGGGAGTTTTCCCCATGTAATGCATTGTATATTTAAATGGGGACTACGGACCGAGATCCGGGAGCTTTCCCCCTGTACTGCATAACATAATTAAATTGGGACTACGGAGAGAGATCCGGGAGCTTTCCCCCTGTACTGCATTGCATATTTTTACTATTGAGATATATGATGTGCTGAGCCGAGAGCTATCTTTCTTTCATTATTCCTTTCTGTTTCCGTTAATTCTGGTTATTATTGCTTATTTATATTTTACTACTTAAACTTATAACTGGCTTATTTTAAAACTCAGTAGAGCCTCAACCTGACCTCGTCACTACTTGACTGGGGTTAGGCTTTGCACTTACTGAGTACCGTGGAGTACTTACGCCATTTCCTGTGCATGTTTTCCCCATGTGCAGATCCAGGTACCCGCACACAGTATTGTGGCTAGGCGCATCAGCTGCTCAGGAGACCGCGAGGTAATTCTAACGCGTTCGCAGAATCTCACGAGTCCCCTTCCTACTCTAGTATAGACATAGGAGATACAGATACATATATACATTTCCCTCATTCTTTTGTATAAAGTTATTATAGTGAGGAGCTTGTGATTTGTGATATTCCAGGTTTTGGGAAAGTAAAAGTTGTAGGTGCCGAGCAGCTAAATTTTATAGTATTACTTCTTCTTTACTGTTTCTGTTATTATTCTGTGTTATTTTCCGCAAATTTAGGCTTACCTAGTCGTAGAGACTAGGTGCCATCACGAGACCGTTCGGAGGGTTAATTCGGGTCGTGACAAGTTGGTATCAGAGCGTCTAGGTTCATAGGAGTCACAAGTCACAAGCCAGTTTATTAGAGTCTCGCGGATCGGTGCGGAGACGTCTGTATCTATCTTCGATAGGCTATGTAACTGTTAAGCACAATCATATTCTTTGGAATTCCTTATCGTGCTGGTTACTGTCATAAAAAATTATAAACTCTATTCTATTCTTGCTTACAGTTGGTTCGTACTCGTACCGGACGTACTGATGACCAGGCACCTGAGCCCCAAGCCAGAGCCGTCAGAGGCAGGGGCCGAGGCAGAGGACGAGCACGCGGTGCGACCCGAGCACCGGCTAGAGCAGAGGCAGAGGATCCCCCAGAAGCCACAGTTGGAGGGACACAAGAGGTCCCCACTATTACTCCATCCCTCCAGGAGACATTGGCTCAGTTCTTGAGTGCCTTCAGTACTCTGTCTCAGGCGAGACTACTTCTGATAGCTCCAGCTACATTCTAGGCCGGGGGAGGGACACAGACTCCTGCAGCCGCACTCCTGAGCAGAGGGTTCATATTGGGCAGGTTCCAGAGTATATTCCTATGCCCCCAGCAGATCCAACTCAGCCTGAGGCTAGGGCAGTTGTTCCTGAGGCAGAGTAGCTCCGACTTGAGAGGTACAAGAAGTACCACCCACCTGAGTTCAGCGCACTAGCTTCGGACGACGCCTTGGGCTTTATTGAGGAATGTCATCGCATTCTCCGCACTATGGGTATTGTGGAGACGAGTGGGGTTTCTTTCACTGCTTTCCAGCTGAGGGGAGCAGCTTATCAATGGTGGCGTGCTTTTGAGCTTAGCCATCCGAACGAGGCAGCTTCACTTACTTGGGCTCAGTTCTCAGAGATGTTCTTACTTGAGTTTGTCCCTCAGAGCCTCAGGGACGCTTGGCGTGCAGAGTTTTAGCAGCTAGGCCAGGGTACCATGACTGTGTCAGAGTATGCAGTCCGTTATAATGATTTAGCTCGCCATGCACCAGCTTTGGTTGTCACTATCAGAGAGAGGGTTTGACGCTTTATTGAGGGACTCCACCCCAGTATTCGCACCAGCATGGCTAGAGAGATGGAGACAAATGTCACTTACCAGCAGGCCATGAGTATTGCCTGGAGGATTGAGAGTATGTTAGCCCGGGACAGGGAGGAGAGAGAGGCCAAGAGGTCTTGAGAGACTTGTCATTTTTCAGGAGCCCGTGCACCGGCAGCACGCTATGGTAGGGGTTTTGTGAGTCACCCCGTTCATTCAGTTCTTCCGGAAGCCAGTGGTATTACAGCTCCTCCTAGACCTCAGGAGCCTTATTATGCACCACCAGTATCTATTGTGCCTCCTGCTTGAGCTGCTATCACAGGCCAGTCCAGCAGGCCAGTTCATAGTCAGCACCAACCGCCACATTCTCCGAGGGCTTGTTTTGGGTGTGGTGACCCTCGTCATGTGATCATAGATTGCCCCAGAGCTAGGAAGGGTGAACCACCTCAGACTTATAAGGTTCCACGTCTTCCACCAGGTCCCCCAGCTATTCTTCCAGCCTCAGCTGCTACCCCACCATCTCAGGAAGCTCGAGGTGGAGGTCGGGGATGTCGAGGTCGCCCTAGAGGGGGAGAATGTAATGACCCGGTAGGTCGTTTTGAGAGTTAGCGCCCCGATCCCCTAATAACTCCTTCTCCCATGTCTATTTATGTTACCGGAACTCGTCGGAGCGTTGAGTGGTAAAATTCGGAGCGATTTTGGACACATAGTCCTTAGATGTGGATTTTAGCTTTTGAAATTAGGCCAAAGCTAAAACTGTGTGAAGACGGATCCGGAATGAAATTATGTCAACTCTGTTAGCTCTGTTGGGTGATTTTGGGGTTAGGAGCGTGTTTGAAATATGTTTTCGAGGTCGGTTGTAGATTTAGGCTTGAATTGGCAAAAGTTAGAATTTCGGCGATTTCGGCCGATAGGTGAAATTTCTATATCGGACTCGGAATGGAGTTCCGAAAGCGGCAGCAGGTTCGTAATGCCATTTATGACCTGTGTGGAAAATTTGAGGTCATTCGGATAAGTTTAGACGTGATTCGGCATCGCATGTGAATTTTAGAAATCTCATAAGTTCTTAGGCTTGAATCCATGCATGATCGATCATTTTGATGTTATGAGGTGTGTTTTTAAGGCTATACCAAGTTTGAATAGGTTATTAGGGTTGGTTGGTAGGTTTGGTTGAGGTCTCGGGGGCCTCGGGGTTGTTTCCGATGCCCAACGAGTGAATTTGGAACTTTAAGAGCAGCTGAACCATTTCTGGTTCTGGTGTCTCGCACCTGGGATAGTTTTTCCGCAGGTGCGGACACGTAGGTGCGTACGGGTGCACACAAGTGCGGATGTAGTCCATGCTGGCCAGACTCGCAGGTGCGGAAGATTTTTCGCAGGTGCAGAGCCGCACCTGCGACCCAACAACCGCATGTGCGACCCCAGACCTTTAAGTGAGTTTTTGCACCTGCGATGGAAATTCCGCAGGTGCGGCAACCCAGGTGCGGTCCTAGCATCACAGGTGCGGAATCCCTGGGCTGTTTATACCAAAATCCGAGGGTTTGAAATTCATAACTCCAAAATCGATTAAGAGCTCGGGATTTGGCGACTTTCAGTGGAATTCGAAGAGGAGAATCATAGGTAACGTTTCCAACCTAATTCCAATTGTATATCGTTAATCTCTATCAATTTCCTCAACCTAATCAATGAAATTGAATGAAAAACTATGAAATTTGGGATGAAACTTCCCCGAGTAGAAATCTGAGGATTTAGGGAGTTTTCGACATCAGATTCTGATGATTCTTGTTCGAGTGAGTTCGTGAGTGAATGAGTGTCCGAAAAATATAATTTTTACGCGATTCCGAGACATGGGCAAGGGGACTTTTTGGGCGAATTTCCTAATTTCGCGTATTAGCTTTGAAATAATTAGCTATTTTGTCTTCTTGAAGTGATGTTTACACTATGCAATCGAAGTGAATAGATTTGGTCCACCCAGAGTCGATACTCGTGGAAAGACCGTGGTATTGAGTTGATTAGCGCAGTCAAGGTAAGTGGCTTGCCTAACTCTGTGTTGGGGATTTCCCTTAGGCATTTTGATACTGATTTTGTTATGTGGACGCCGTGTACATGAGGTGACGAGTGCGTACACGGGTCATTGTTGCTAAAAATTCCACTTTTCCTTCCATGACATAACTCATTTCCATTCCTATAATACTGCTTCATGTTATAACTGAGTAGTTAGCGTAGGAATAAGCATGTCTACATGTCCTTACTTGAATTCCTCTTATTTGCTACTAATTTCACCATGCTTAGGCAGTCTTACCTTATTCTTGCTTGTTGTTTTCTTGAATTGTTTAATTTAACCGTATCCGATAGACTTCTGCATTGCATATTTAAATTGGGACTACGGACCGAGATCCAAGAGTTTTTCCCATGTAATGCATTGCATATTTAAATAGGGACTACAGACTGAGATCCGAGAGCTTTCCCCCTGTGCTGCATTGCATATTTAAATTTAGACTACGGACGAGATCCAGGAGCTTTCCCCCTGTACTGCATAGTATATTTAAATTGGGACTACGGAGAGAGATCCGGGAGCTTTCCCCCTGTACTGCATTGCATATTTTTACTGTTGAGATATATGATGTGCTGAGCCGAGAGCTATCTTTCTTTCATTATTCCTTTCTGTTTCTTTTAATTCTGGTTATTATTGCTTATTTATATTTCACTGCTTACACTTATAACTGACTTATTTTAAAACTCAGTAGAGCCTCAACCTGACCTCGTCACTACTTGACTGGGGTTAGGCTTTGCACTTACTGAGTACCGAATGTGGAGTACTTACGCCCTTTCCTGTGCAAGTTTTCCCCATGTGCAGATCCAGGTACCCGCACACAGTACTGTGGCTAGGCGCATCTTAGCAGCTGCTCAGGAGACCGCGAGGTAATCCTGCCGCGTCCGTAGAATCTCACGAGTCCCCTTCCTACTCTAGTATAGACATAGGAGATATAGATACATATATACATTTCCCTCATTCCTTTGTATAAAGCTATTGTAGTACGGAGCTTGTGATTTGTATATTCCGGGTTTTGGGAAAGTAAAAGTTGTAGGTGCCGAGCGGCTAAATTTTATAGTATTACTTCTTCTTTACTGTTTCTGTTATTATTCTGTCTTATTTTCCGAAAATTTAGGCTTACCTAGTCATAGAGACTAGGTGCCGTCACGAGATCGTTCGGAGGGTTAATTCGGGTCGTGACAAGTGCACCGAGTGATTTGTGGACTGGCTCATCCCATGGCACCGACTAGTAGCTATTACGGATTGATATCCGCACTTCTATTGTTGTGGTTAATGTGAACATGCTAGAAATCAGGCTAAGTTAAATTCTAAGGCTTCACGCCAAAAATACTAAAATCCGAGTGGTCGTATATTGATGTCTCCTTATGTGTTTATTTGATTTCATATGCTCAGTCCTCTCATAGCATATCATTTCATGCCTCAGTCTCGGTAATTGTTAATTTTGTGTACTTATCATTGTTTCGGGCTAGTTCATGCATTTGTGAGCTCATGTGAGCGAGACTGGAGAGTAATGACAGAGTGAGGTCGAGAGCCTGTTATGGAGAGACAGTTATGAGATTGGACTGCACACCGCAACGATACTTTGATCATGCCTTCGTTGGCTTGATATAGCGCTTGGGCTAATAGGAGCCCCTCTGGGGTGTTTACACCCCCAGTGAGCGCATAGATATTTGAGGGATTGATTTTCCCTGGACATGGACCTTGTTCGAGTGTTGTATTCCAGAGATGGATCTTCTCCGTGGGGCTGGATTGGCCTTTTCCTCAGTAATGAGTGACTACGGTCACCGGTGTCTATGCATATTCCAGGATGGATTTTCCCTAGGCCTGAGAGCCATTTACAGTACTGAGTGGACTTCTGTGCGAGATCTGTGATTACTAGGTGCATTCCCACACTGTTCATATTTTGGCATGTAGAATATACTGAATTACATGGGATACTGGTCGTACCTGGCATATTGTGTTTCATTGTCTGATAAACTATGAACATGTCAAATCCATGTACACTGATTAGTTTAATTGTTGAGGTTTAGTTCGTCACTACCTCTCAGTCCATAGTTTGGGTCCGTTACTTCTGAGTTGGTGTACTCACGTTACCCTCTGCACCTTGTGTGCAGATCCAAGTACATCGGGACCCGGCAGTGGTTGTTGAGTGATTGTCAGAGTTTCTTTCGGAGTCATCGAGGTAGCAGTTGGCGATCGCAGCCTTGTCTTCTCCTTCTTTATGTTTCTCTCGCATTTTCATTATTTCAGACTATGTTGTCTATTATCTCTTTTGACATTTTTATGTTGTAGTAGCTCATGACTCGGTTACACTAGATCTGGGGTTGGTTTGAACTATGTTTTTAAATGATGTTAAACTCCCAAATGGATTATTATTGACACTTTTGCCACCGAATGTATCAATTTTTCTGAAAACAAATCCGTAATTTAACAAAATGCGTGGCTTGCCTGATTCCACGACAAGTGCCATCACGACGGGTGTTTTGGGGTCGTGGCAATTTACCGTTGTAGGAGGAGAAGCAAAGAACCCCGCAAATTGCTCCGGTATTGTCCCTTCTTTCATGATCATATACGCCTTGAAAGCATTCATCATTTGTTTTTTATAATTCGCCATTTCTTTGTAGTTCTCTTGGCTTTGGTTGTGAGCATTCAATAATTTATTGTAGTTCTCTTGGCTTTGGTTGTGAGCATTCAACAATTTATCGTAGTTCTCTTGGAAATTGTTCAAACATGAAGAATCACTACTTGAAGCATTTTTTTGTTATATAACTTCCCATATGATGGGGGTGTTGTATTACTTCAAAACAATTGTCAATGATACAACACAAGGATTAAGATTACCCTTTCAAAACACAGAAGTGGCAAGGTGATGACAAAAAATAGTTCACCTGCCACAATAATAGAACCTAGCTAACAAAAAAATTGACTTTGTCATATTTAACTCTAATACTTGGAATTTGGCTTTTATCCAGGTGGAAAGGGCCTTTGGCCTCTCTAGGAAGCTGCTGCCCGGAGAAGAATATAGCTCCAACCTGTGTTTTTTATGCCATCTTTGCTAAAGTGTCCGCTAGCTGATTAGCTTCTCTGTAGCAATGGGCAACATCTATACTAGTTGCACGCCTATGAAGGGCAATTTTTCTGTGATCATGGCCATATTGTAATTGCTCTCTAACTCCTCTTTTAACAAATCAGCCAAAATTAAGGAGTCCAATTCTAAAGTGAAATCTGTATATCCATTTTCTATACATCATGACATACCAAAGAGAGTTGCATTAGCTTCTGCAACATTGTGATTGCTGCATTTGTATGGGACAGAAAATGCCATGATCAAATCGCCGCTATCATTCCTTAAGGCACCTCCCAGGCCTGCATTTCCATCAGTGCTTTTGAAACTCTAATCCGTGTTAAGATTCAGCCTACCCCGCAAATTGCTCCGCTATTGTCCCTTCTTTCATTATCATATATGCCTTGAAAGCATTCATCATTTGTTTTATAGAATTCGCTACGAAAACGAGGTCTTGCATGTTTAAAAACTTTGTTGGACAGCTCCTAATCCTAAGCACCTTACCCTTCCAGATCGCTCTTTGCCTAGCACTTTACCAATAGCATCATTCGGCGAAACTTCAGACTCATCCACCGTGCGTTGGCTCAAAGCAAGCTCAATCTTTTCCTAGATATTGTTTGTCACAATATTAATAAGTAACTAAATGCACACCAAGACAAGCAAAAAAGAGATCTCTGTTTCAAGTTCCTAAATATCAGATCAAGTTCCTCCAGAACAATTTGCTGGCAGCACATACTGTTTGGGTCAACGAGGAAGAGGTAAAGCTTCATCTCTTCTTCTGAGATATCTGTCTTTACTAGTTGGCCTGCTTAATTTATGTATCTATTTCAAGTTTGTTTATTGGTAACATGGTTGGCGAAAAGCAAGAGGAGAAAAGAAAGGAACTTAAGAGAGAATAGATTCAGGAGCCAAAATGACCAACTCCCATGTATACCAGCTCATAGGATGGACTAACATTAAAATTAAAGAGGCCAGGAAAACACACTCATACTCGATATGGTTATATTGAGGCATATGACGGTGCAGTAACATAAGCAATGGCTAGCTGCCTGTGAAAATCTGGTGAAATATAAAAACTTTAGGTTAATTTTCAACGACTGTATCACGTGATGACTTTGCCATCAACACATCCTGCCTGCATTGCATTTCTGCTAGTGCTACTAAACTGTTGTACCCGATGTCCTGACCTTATCAACACTACCACCATCATCCCTGACAATGATCCTGATTCAACCACCCATGATCTCTAAATTTTTCCTTCCAACTCTTTGAGACTCGAGTTCCTCAATTATGGCAAAGTATGCTGACTTAATAAGCCTTATTTGGTTCATTTCTTGAGCAAGAAAAGTACTTTAAGTTACGCCAATTCAGGTGTGGCTTCCGTTTTAGTAGTGTCATTTAACCAAAAAAACAAAAAAATAACTTATAACGGAAATATTAAAATTAATATCTCCAGAATACTAAATCTTGTGAACAACTTTTATCTTTTGAAAGGAAATTTGTGATGCATATGCATTACACATATCCAGAGATAGGAATATACGTTACGAAGAGGATCCATTGAAAAAAGCCCAAGAAAGCTAACAACAAAAAAGAAATCATATCATCTATCCCAAAAAGGGGTTCTTAATCTTAGCTGCATTATTAGCTTCAACTGTCTGGAAAGTTCTAACCTTAGCTGCATTAATAAATTTCAATAAAGATACATAACTAGTCTATAACAAGCTGAAACTAATAGTGAATCAGACAGATACATATATTTGATTTCACACCCATAAAGGAAAAATAACCTTCAACAATCACAAAGATAAAGAAGAAACTTACACATATCTCCTTTGCCGCCTCATTCACATATGTTCCATCTTGTTTCTTATGAGTATCACGATACAGTTGTGCGCGTCCAGGCTTTCGTCCAGTCTCAGCCATCTATAAATAAAATAACCAACAGGATAACTTAACTGGAATAATTACATAAGTTAGTTTAATAATTAAAGTAAAATGACATGAATTAACATCTTTCACCATTTCAGCCCTACTTCTGGAGTTAGGTTTGGAGCCACATGTATGTGTAAATGTTTGTTTCTTTCGAATTTCAATATTCCTTCTGCATATTTCCTTACAAAAAAAAAAAATACTTGAAAGTCAATCACACAAATAGCTAAATATAATCTAACATACAAGTTGAAGTAATTAAATAAATACCAAAGTTGTTTCTTTAGAACGGTAATCAACAAATATGGTCCACTGATCCCGTGGAATCCCAACCGGAATATTTTCCATAATCTGAGCTTTACTTTTGAGTGGATCATAGAATGCTCTCCACAAGTTTAGCCTATTCGCGCTCCACTTTTCCAAATAAAATTATAAACATAACGTCATGCAACTGACTCGACTGTATTAAAACAAAACCATTGCTTCAAGAATAAAACATTGGTTGACTTATTTGCTACATGCAAATATGAAGTCCAATAATAAAATAGACGTGTAGCAGAAAGAATTAGAGCTTATACCTTTACAATTCGATCAAATACATGGTCAAAGTATGATATAGGTAAATCTAACTATTTCTCAAAGTGAATTGCAAATAAGAAGCAGTCAATTGCTAAAATTCCACAAAAGCCAGCAAAAAGGCCTTGTGCTTCTCCAAATGGTTCCTCCAGGTAATCGAATTTAAGCACAATACGTTATTCACCAGATAAATTTAGAACATCCCTAACTTTCACTTTGAGCCTCTTCCTATTTTCTTCCGAATCTTTAATTAAAACAAAGCCAAGTTTAAACAAACAGGAAAAAATAATTACATATATATGCTACTTACAGTAGTACTAGTGTTGTGGAAAGTTCAAAGAGAGAAACCCCATCTACAAATAGCAACTGTGCCAATGATTTAAGGATAAATCACAAACAACCATTTCAAATTTAATTAAGGGGTCCTACTCCAGTGGTAACTTTTGTGAGTTTGGTTCGATTGGATCTAAAATCTAGACTAACGAAACTTGAAGACAAAAAATAATCGGCGAGAGGCTCCACCGGCACTCTCATGTATACATTGCTACACGTGAAAATGCTGGAGTTAGGTGGGATTGTACAAGTATGATGATTATTCAACAAATTGTTAATACAGATTGATTTTCATACATAACCATGCAAAGATTTTTTGCACCAGTCAAGTCAAGTTCAAGAGGTCAATTTTATAATAACCTCTATAGTACGTCTTGATTGGTAATTTGAAAAAAAAAAGGGTGCTTAGAGTTGGGACTGTAAAGAAGAGATGAAGAGCTGCTAGTGAGGTGGGACTCCTTTAGATTTGCCTGAAACCTAGCACACAGTCCCATACTGAATACAATATCAGGTCTACTTGCAGTGAGATACATTAGAGACCCAATCATTCCTCTGTATATCTTCTGATCAACGGATGAACCAGGTTCATCCACATTCAATATAGTAACTGTGGCTATGGGGGTGTCTATTTCCTTTGAATCCTCCATCTTGAACTTCTTGAGCAGTTCTTTCACATACTTTTGTTGATGAATCATTGTTCCATGTGGGTTTTGCTTGATTTGCAAGCCTAAGAAGAAGTTTAGCTCACCCATCATACTCATTTCAAATTCACTCCCCATTAGTGTAGCAAATTCCTTGCTAAGCTTTTCAGTGGTTGCCCCGAATATGATATCATCAACATATATTTGCACAATCAGAAGATCCTTCCCCTTTTCCTTTAGGAACAAAGTACTGTCAATTTTGCCTCGTTTGTACCCATGTTCCAGCAGGAATTTTGACAATCGCTCATACCATGCTCTAGGTGCTTGTTTGAGACCATAAAGAGCCTTGTCAAGTTTATATACATGATCAGGTGACTCTTTGCTTTCAAAACCTGGAGGTTGTTTGACAAATACATCTTCCTTCAAATATCCATTGAGAAAGGCACTCTTAACATCCATCTGATGGAGAGTGAATTCCATATGTGCAGCAAATGCTATAAGAAGTCTGATTGCCTCCAATCTTGCCACAGGAGCAAAGGTCTCATCATAGTCAATTCCTTCTTCTTGACTATACCCTTGAACAACTAGTCTTGCCTTATTTCTTGTAACAGTTCCATCCTCATCGAGCTTGTTCCTGAAGACCCACTTCGTGCCAATCACTAATCTGTCTAGTGGCATGGGTACCAAGTGCCATACTTGGCTACTTTCAAACTGATTCAGCTCATCTTGCATGGCATTTACCCAATCAGCATCTTGTAGGGCTTCACCAATGTTCTTTGGTTCGATTAAGGATAGGAAGGCATCAAACGCACACAGATTTTTCAAGGAAGATCTTGTTTTGATTCCGGATGACAAATCTGTTATGATATTCTCAAGAGGGTGAGAACTCTGATATCTTTGTGGTTTGAGTACTAGTAGTTCACTTCTGAATAGTTCCATGTTGTTTTGTTGTTGTGGAACAAGATCAGGGCCAGGATTCACATGTTGAGTTCCCCCTGTCATGTTGCTTGAGGTAGGTGGACCTAGTTCATCACCTGTTCTATCTTCCATGGATGCTTCAACGTGTTCACTGCTTCTCACCAATCCAAGCTCCTCATCTTCTGGTTCCTGTCTCTCAGAAAGAGTGTTAGTTTCATCAAAGACAACATGCACACTCTCTTCTACACACATAGTTCTTTTATTGTACACTTTATAGGCTTTACTATGTGATGAATATCCCAAGAATACTCCCTCGTCACTTCTGGGATCAAATTTACCTAAGGAATCTTTTCCATTATTGTGCACATAGCATTTACATATGAAAGCCCTAATATGGGATATGTTGGGCTTTCTCCCTTTGAGTAATTCATAGGTAGTTTTCTCTAACAGTGGCCTGGTCATGCATCTATTGATTATATAGCAAGCAGTGTTTATTGCTTCTGCCCAGAAGCTGTGAGGTAGTTTGCTAGAAAGAAGCATGGTTCTTGCCATGTCTTCAAGAGTTCTATTTTTTCTTTCCACAACCCTATTTTGTTGTGGGGTTTTAGGGCCAGAAAAGTTGTGATTGATTCCATGTTCATCACAGAACTCAGCAAACTTAGCATTTTCAAATTCAGTACCATGGTCAGATCTTATTGATGCTAGTTGATGTCCTAACTGATTTTGAGTTTTCTTAACAAATGTGATGAACATATCAAATGCTTCATCCTTAGATGCCAGAAATAAGGTCCACGTGAACCTTGAGTAATCATCAACTAACACCATCACATATTTCTTACCACCTCTGCTCAGAGTTCTCATTGGACCACACAGATCCAGATGAACCAGTTCCAACGTCCTGGTGGTACTGACCATTTTCTTACTTTTGAATGAGGATCTTACCTGCTTCCCCCTTGCACATGCCTCACAAACTTTGTCTTCCTTGAACTTAATGTTAGGGAGTCCCACCACTAAGTCCTTAGAGACTAATTTGTTAAGCTGATTTAGACTTGCATCTCCAAGTCGTTTGTGCCAAAGGATGGGATCACTGTCCAAAACACTTAAGCAAGTGAGTTCATTTTCAAACAGTGTGGACAAGTCTATGACATAGATATTATTCATTCTCTTTCCCTGCAAAACAATCTTGTCAGTAAGCAAGTTAATCACAAAACATTTTGTGGAAGTGAAAGCAACCAGGTTACCTCTGTCACACAATTGTGACACACTGATCAGGCTATATTTCAAGCCATCTATCAAGTACACATGTTCGATGGAACGTGTGTCATCCTTACCTACTTTGCCAACCCCTATAATTTCACCTTTCTTTCCATTTCCAAAGGAGACATTTCCTCCTTTGAGGTTTTCAAGTGAAAGGAACTGTTCCTTGTTCCCCGTCATATGCTTTGAGCAGCCACTATCCAAAAACCAAATTTGGCTGCTTCCTCTCACTTGTACCTACAAAAGGAAATCAGGGGTTAGTTTTAAGAACCCAAACTAGTTTGGGTCCTTTTCTATGAGAGAATGGATGAATCAAATTTTTTCTGGCCCAATTTGGTAGCCAGTTTTTCTTTTTGACAAACCTCTCATTTTTTCGACTGGCCTGCTCTTTTGCAGTACACTCATATTTGTAGTGGCCAGTCTTACCACAGTGGGTGCAGATTTTATTTTCAGGGAGAGTGAGATACTTGCTTTTGGGATCCCACTTGGGCAATTTACTCCCAAAACCAAGCCGTCTCATGTTGCTACTATGATTCTCTTGAAGCCATGTCAAGGCATCAGAGGATTTATTCCATTTACAAGTTCTATCTAACTCATGTTTGACCTTACCAAGCTCTTCTTTAAGTGATCTTATTTGTTCATCCTTGGCATACATTTTATCTTTTAGTCTTCCCAAATTTTCCTCTAACATGACATAAGAGTGATCAATAACCTTTTTACTAGATCCTAATCTCAGTTTTAAGTTCTCAGATTTTAGTTCTAGAATCTCAGTCTCAAGTGGATGAACCTGGTTCAACAAGACAATGTTTTTCTTTTCAGATTCACTGACTCTGATTTCCAGGTTCATGCACTTTGCTTTTAGCATTGCACATTCTTTAGAGAGTTGATCCTTATCTTTGGTTGTTTCCTTAGAATCATCTATGAAATCAAGTAGCAACTCAAAGAGTTTTTCCTTAGATAGGAACTTTATTTTGTTTTTAAGACAGGAGATACTTACCTCTGGTTCTTCATGTGATTCCTCATCAGATTCTCCAATTGCCATGAGCGCCTAATCTTCAGTCTCCCCATCTTCTGATTCCTGATCTGAACTTTCCCCCCAAGCAGCAACCATAACCTTAGTTGTGATTTCCTTGGGTTGGACCAGTTCCTTCTTCCTGTTCCTTCTTTCATATCTCTCTTTTTTCCATTCTACTTCCCACCGAGGACAGTTTTTGATGAGATGGTCAGTCTTACCACATTTGTAGCATCCCTCGTTAGTTGGCCTTTCTAGAGTTTTTGCCTTGTTGAAGTTTCCTTTCCTAGACATGCCCTTCTTCCCCATGAGAAAGTTTCTGAATTCTTTAGTAATCATGGCCATCTCATCTTCCTCCAGATCTGCTCCCTCAGTGATCCTTATTGCTAGACTTCTCTCCTTCTTTGGGGCATCCATCTTCATGGTTTGCCTTCTGAGTTCATAAGCAGTAAGGTTTCTAATCAGCTCATCCAATCTCAAGGTTGCCATATTTTTGGATTCCTGGATAGCAGTGATTTTGCTTTCCCAAGAAATTGGCAAGACCCTTGTCAGGATCTTCTCAACCTGCCCTCTTCCAGAATGACTCTTCCAAGAGACTTCAGTTCATTAGTCAAGGTTGTGAACCTTGTGTACATCTCTTGGATAGTCTCTCCTTCTTTCATGGTGAAGATTTCATACTGAGAATATAGTAGAGTACCTCTAGACCTCTTTACCTGAGGTGTTCCTTCATGGGCTACTTGTAGAGTATCCAAGATTTCTTTGGTTGTGGTGCATCTTTGGATTCTGCTGTATTCATCTGGACCTAGTCCACAAACTAGCCACTTCTTGGCCTTAGCATTTCTCCCATTTCTTCAGATCTTCAGCAGTACAATTAGCCCTAGTCTTTGGTACATCTAAAACTTCAGCAGTCTTCTTCATTGTAGCTAGAGGTCTATCGGTGACTATGTCCCAGAGTTCATAGTCTTCTCCAATCAGGTGGTCCTTCATCCTGTTCTTCCACCAAGAGTAGTACTAGCCATTGGAGAGTGGTGGCCTTGCAGTTGATTGACCTTCCCAATTCCTAGGTGGTGCACTCATGTTGATCTTTTCCAAGGTGTTAGCCTTTTCAAGGATAACCTGCTCTGATACCAATTGATGTTTTAGACGTCAATACCACACAAGAATATAGGTTAAATGTGTGGTACCCAATTTTTGGAGTGCTGTCTCACAAGAAGAACCTGGTTCTTCTTTGTGTTCCAACTTCTACTGGTGCGGAATAATAAAAGCAGTAAAGTAAAAACACAGAGATTTTTACGTGGAAAACACCTGGCTCAAAAGGTGAAAAAACCAAGACCTACTCCTCAGTAGGATTTTCTCAAACTCTTCACTAAAAACTCTGAGCCAAACGGACTTACAAAATAAACTCTTTTGTAATCCTAGGACTAACTCTAATCCCTTTGTATCAACTATCATCTAGCTAATTTCTACAAACTTCAAGTTAACTCTAACTTGAACAATGTGTACCTATTACAATTGCTGCTAAGAAAGCTGATAAGATACAATATTAAAACTCCTACTACAATCAACTAGACTCAATACACAAACGATGGAACTGGTTCTTCTGGCTGATCTGTAGCCTTTGTATCGCACAATAAATCTGCTTGCAAAATAACTCTGGGAATTTTTCTTTCAGGTCTTGATTCACTTCAGTACTTGTGCGTCGAGAATTCCAGCAGAAATACTTCGAATATTTATAGGTTCAGTTGTTGAGTTTCTCGTTCAGTTCTAGTCCAACTCTTCCTGGGTGAAAGAGTTCGTATCAAACTCAACTTCCTTCCTTTGTTACTTTCCTTGCTGAATTCAACTTCTATTCTCTCATTAGTTTCAACCTTTTCGCATTAGGAGACAATCTCTTGGTTCATTGATACTTCACAATCACAAATATCTCCTATGCATATACAGTTCATGTTCCAGTTATTCAGTTCAAGAATGTATGCTCTGATGGACCTGGTTTAACTGGTCAGACATTTGTCAATCTTCAAAACTATGCGGTGACTTGGGTCAACAGAAAGTCCATCCTGGATTATACACAAACACAGGTGACGTAGTCACTCAGTACTGAGGAAAAAGGCCAATCCAGCTACACAGAGAAGATCCATCTCTAGAACATATCACGCGGACAAAATCCATGTCTAGTGACGATCTATCCCTCACATATCAGTAACTTCGGACAAGATCCATGCCCAGGGAAGATCCATCCCTCATTATCAGTGCGCTCACTGGGGGTGTAAAGACTCCGGAGGGGCTCCTATAAGCCCAAGCGATGTATCAAGCCAACAAAGGCAAGATCCGAGGATCGCTGCGGTGTGCAGTACGATCTCATAACTGTCTCAATATTAGGATATCGGCCCCACTCAGTCATCACTCTCCAATCTCACTCATATGGCTCACAGATGTAACAATCAGTCAAAAACAATGATAACATGTATACAAATAACAATTACTGAGACTGAGGCATGAAATGATATGCTATAGCAGGACTGAGTATATGAAATCAAAATAATCACAAGATGAGACAGTAATACATGACCACTCGGGTCTTAGCATTTTAATGTGAAGCCTTAGTGTTTGTACTTGACATGATATCTAGTATATTCACACTAATTTCAACCCTCACAGTACAATTATCAAGCCGTAGTGGAATTTAGACAGTGCCATGGGATGAGCTAGGCCATAATCATTCGGTGCACGCCCGTCACTTGGCATGTGAGTCACCTTAATTACACCCATGTGTCATGTAGTTTGGGGTTTAGAACCCTCATGTCCAAGTTTGGAAACGTTACTTACCTCAAAATCGACTAAAATGCTAGTCCGCAGTGCCTTTGCCTCTAGATTCGGCCTCTGAGTGCTCCAAATCTACTAAAAATTAGATTTATATCATTACAACATGCCAAGGAACGAAACACAATTGATATTTATCAAAAATACCCAAAAATCCCGAAATTGGTCAAACCGACCCTCAGGCTCACGTCTCGGAATTCGATAAAATTTACACCACAAGAATCCTCATCCCCCCACGAGTCTATACATACCAAGAACACCAAAATCGGACTCCAAATGACCCCTCAAATTCCCATTAAAGTCTCTAATCCCAAGCCCTAATTACCCATTTTAGCACTGATTTTCCCCAATTTTCACTACTAATCAGACCTTTAATCACACATAAATGAGTTTTAAGTCCAAAAACCTTACCTCAATGAAGAACTATCGATTTTCCTCTTCAAAAACCCTTCAAAAGCTTCAAACTCGCATGAAAATGGTGAAAGAATGACCAAAATTCGCTAAGGACCCCTTATATATGTTCTGCCCAGGTATTCTCGCACATGCGAGAAAACACTTAAAGTCGAAATTCCGCACATGCGACTCCATTTCCGCACCTGCGACTCCGCAGGTGCGGCCCCACGTTCGCATCTGCGACCTCTCATTGATCCAGCCAAATTCTGCATTTGCGGAGTCTTGTCCTCTTCTGCAGGACCGCACCTGAGGTCCCCTATCCGCAGGTCCGGTCACACCAGCACTAGCAGCTTCAGCTGCTATTTTCCAACTTGAAATCTTTCGATGGCTATCCGAAATCATCCAGAGCCCCTCGGTACCCCAAACAAAAATACCAACAAGTCATGAGTGATCATCCGGACTTAGTCGAACCCTCGGAACACCCAATATAACATCAAAACACTAAATTCCTCTCGAATTTAAGCCTATGAACTTAGAAACTTCTAAACTTCGCCAAATATACCGAAACCATCAAAAATACGTCTGATTGACCTGAAATTTTGCACACATATCCAAAATGACACTACGAACCTGATCCAACTTCCAGAATTTTATTTTGACCCCGATAGCCTATTTTCCACTGCCGATCGGAAATCGCCAAAAACTAACTTTCGCCAATTCAAGCCTAACTCTACATCGGACCTCAAAACCACATCCCGAACACACTCCTAAGTCCCAAATCACCTAACGAAGCTATCTGAGCCATAAAATCCGCATTCCGGGGTCGTTTACCATCAAGTCAACTTCCCGTTGACTTTTCCAACTATAAGGCTAATTTAAGAGACTAAGTGTCTCAATTCTCACCACGACCACTCCGAACCCGAACCAATTGACCCCAATACATCATAAACAAACTAAACTAAGCATGAAAAGGCAGCAACATAATTAACGGGGCTAATTCCATGGAACGACCGGCCGGGTCGTTACAATCATCCTACCACTCTCTGATACGCTCAATTAAAGAAGACCGAGCGACTGTACAAGCTAGAACACTGCTAGGCGAAATATCCAACCTCACGAACTAATTAGCCAAAGTCTGAATGTCTGAAGCTAATTGTCTCTCACCGACTGGGATAAATGCAAGGCTGCCCATACTCACTGCCTTTTCTACTCAATGCATCGGCCACCACGTTGGCCTTCCCTTGGTGATATAATATAGTGACATCATAATCCTTCAGTAACCTTAACCATCTCCGTTGCCTCAAATTAAGATCCTTTTTCTTGAATAAGTACTAGAGACTGCGATGGTCACTGAAAACCTCACACGACACACCATAGAGATAGTGGCTCCAAGTCTTCAATGCATGAACAATGGCTGCCAACTCTAAGTCATGAACAAGATAATCCTTCTCATGGACTTTCAGCTGCCGAGATGCATACACAATCACCCTACCATCCTGCACCAATACTGCTCCAAGTCCAACACGGGAAGCATCACAATATGCCGTGAAAGATCCTGAACCTGATGGTAACACCAACACCGGTGCTGAAGTCAAAGCTGTCGTGAGCTTCTGAAAGCTCTCCTCACATTCATATGACCATTTAAATGGGGCACCTTTCTGCGTCAATTTAGCCATTTGGGCTTCTATGGATGAAAACTCCTCCACAAAACGATGGTAGTAACCTGCCAAACCCAAGAAACTCCTGATTTCCGTGGCTGTAGTGGGTCTAGGCCAGTTCTTGACTGTCTTTATTTTCTTAGGATCTACCTGAATACCCTCTGCTCATACGATATGACCCAAGAAAGCTACGGAACCCAACCAGAACTCACATTTTGAAAACTTTGCATACAACTGATTATTCCTCAAGGTATGGAGCGCTATACGGAGGTGCTGCTCATGCTCTTCCCGACTGCGGGAGTATATAAGGATGTCATCACACTACTAAAAAAATCAGGTTTTAGAGACAGACGAATTATGTAGCTAATAGAAAAATTCGTCGCTAATCTCATTTAGCGAGAGATTAGCAAAGGATTATCATAAAATGTTGCTAGCTACGAGCGTTTTAGCGTCAGATTAGCGATGACGTTCGTAGCTAAATCTAATTCTTTTGTAGTGTCAATGAAAACGATCATGAAAGAGTTCATATGAGGCTTGAAAACCCGATTCATCAAATACATAAAGGCTGCTGGAGCATTAGTCAACCCAAAGGACATCACCAGACATTCATAATGCCCATACCTCGTCCGAAAGGCTGTCTTAGGAACATCGGACGCCCTAATCTTCAATTGATGGTATCCCGGTCTCAAGTCAATTTTTAAAAACACCCTGGCACCCTGAAGCTGATCAAATAAATCATCAATTCTTGGCAATGGATATTTATTCTTCATAGTAGCTTTATTCAACTGCCGGTAATCTATACACATCCTCATCGACCCATCTTTCTCCTTCACAAGCAAATGAAGTAGTGACGAGGCTACGGCGGGGCATTAACAATATAACATGTGAACAATAATAAATGAAGCAAGAAGGAAATCTAAAACAAACAAATAATAAATGTAGCAACAATTAAAATAACTCAGTCACCTTTTTCAAGTCTCAGCTATACCCAATTCTCACGGAAGTTTCCAAATTTCCAAACTTCAACTTTAAAATAAAAGTAGTGCAAAATATGAAAAATAGTGAAGTAAACCAGTAAGTTTTCAAATCTTTGTTTTCTTTGAAAATCAGTAAAATATAAGTGTCCTCCCTTCTTGCTCCTTCTTGCGGCGTGCAACCCGCTCCCACATGTCCACCCTTATTGCTCCTCCCTATATATATATATATATATATATATATATATATATATATATATATATATATATATATATATATATATAATCACCCTTATTGCTCATGTTGCGGCGTGCAACCCGATCCCACTCACACTTTGTTGCGGCGTGCAACCCGCTCCCACCAGACATATCATATCACTTTATTTATAAAGAATTTCACATTTCAGGTCAAAACTTTTCACAATACTTTTTGTCTCAACGGTCATAAACAGTAAACGATATTCCTCACAAACATCATCAACAACATCTCCAAATGAAACCAACAGAAATGTATATATCCCGTAAAACAAATGTCAACCCGCTCAACCTTCACGTACCACAGTGAAACCAAGGAAACACCCACACTTTACCAAAATAAAATTAAACAAGAATTTACAACAAGTTAACAAAGCCAAGTAGTCATAGAAACATCAATAAACATAAAACAATTAAGCCATGAATCAAATAAATTGGAAACGGGGAAGGGATCATGCTTAACAGATAATTTAGTGGTGCGTAGATACTCGTCACCTCACATATACACCACACACATGCAAATTCACATAACAATTAAGTGGGGGTTCCCATTCCCTTAAGTTACGGTTAAACCAAGCACTTACCTCAAATTCTCAAGCCACTCACTGCTCAATTATAGTTTTTCATTAGAATTCAACTCCAATACACTCGTATCTAACCATAATTAACTTAACATCAACAATAACAACAACAACCCAGTATAATTCCACAAGTGGGGTCTGGGGAGGGTAGTGTGTACGCATACCTTACCCCTACTCTAGGGTAGAGAGGCTGTTTCCAATAGACCCTCGGCATCCTTCCCTCCAAGAACTCCCCACATTGCTCTTGGGGTGACTCGAACTCACAACCTCTTGTTAGAAGTGGAGGGTGCTTACCATCAGAGCAACCCACCTTGTCATCATAATTAACTTAACATCATTAATTGATATTTGAGGAACTAACTTTACTGAAAATTATAAATTTTCCTAAGTTTTCTCAAAAAAAGTTAAAATCGACCCCGGGCCCGCTTGGTCCAAACTCGAGTTTCGGACCAAATTACGTTTACCCATTCACCCCCGAGCCCGAATATGCAAGTAGTTTCAAAATCCGACCTCAATTTGAGGTAAAGATTCGATTTTTACAAAATTTCCTAATTCTATCCAAACCCTCAATTTTTACCATGAAAATTATTGATTATTGATTTAAAAGTGATGAAAAGCATTGGGTAATTGAAAGAGTAGAGTTTAGAATTGATTACCAGCACTTTGGGGATGAACTTTGGGGAAGAAAATTGTCCTTAGGGCTGGGTAGTTCGAAAATTATGAAGAAAAAGGGTTTGTTCGTGTTTAAAATTGAATTTATATAGCTGGGCACGCCTTCATCGCGTTCGCGTGGGCCTGCCCGCATTCGCATAGAGTAATGAGCAAGTGGCCTACGCGTTCGCGTCTCAGTGCTCGCGTTCGCGGAGCTTTAGCTCCTTAGGCCTTCGCGTTCACGGTCACTGGGCCGCGTTCGCATAGAGGAAAGTTAGGTTCCCCTCCCCCACGCCCTATACACTACGCGTTCGCATGGACCAGACCGCGTTCGCGTATGGTCTCCCCCCAGCCCATCGCGTTCGCGCCATTGGTCACGCGTTCACATAGAACAAAAAGACCCCCGGCTAAATTACTCTACGCGTTCGTGACTGGGGTAAAGAGAGCGCAATGAAAAAAAATATCAGTGCACCAGAACAATAATTACAACAGCATTTTATCAGTTTAAAACATCCCATGGCCTATTCGAAACTCACCCAAGCCCTCGGGGCTCTAAACCAAAATATGCACGCAAGTCTAAAACATCATATGGACTTGAACGTGCGATCAAATTATGAAAATAACATGTAAAACTATGAATTACACCTCAAAACTCATCATTTTTCTCAAGAACACTTAAAGTTCACTATTTCTCAACCGGACGTACAAATCACGTCAAATAAACTCCGATTTTCACCAAATTTCACAAATAGTATTCAAATAGTATAATAAATCTGTACCGGGCTCCGGAACCAAGATACGGACCTGATACCAATTGTTTCAAACGTTAATTCTTTTCTTTATTTCATTAATAATTTAGCAAAACATTTTCTTTCAAAAATTGATTTCTAAGGCTTGGGTTCTCGGAATTCAATTCCGAGCATACGCCCAAGTCCCATATTTTACTGCGGACCTCCCGGGATCATCGAAACATAGATCCGGGTCCGTTTACTCAAAATGTTGACCAAAGTTAACTATAATTAAATTTTAATTCTAGAAATTACCATTTCTTATATTTTCACATAAAAGCTTTTCTCTTTCACGCCCGGACTGCGCATGCAAATCGAGGTAATTAAAATTAGTCATTTTATAGCTAGTAGGCCTAGAATGGAGTCTTAATTCATAAAATGGCCGCTTGGGTCATCACAAGAGGGTTAAGAGAAATAGTATCTGAGACAAAGATCAGATCACTAAAATTTGGAAATAATGTATACACTTGAGAATTTATATAGTAATAAAGTAATAAAGAAGTAAAAGGAAACTGATCAAGAATCGGAAAATTTAAATAACTTTAAATGTTGCAAATCTAAAGGAACCTAAAAAATTGGTCTCTCTCTTATATTTAAACAATCTAATGTGTCGCCAAAATCCTTGCTCCACTCCTCATTTCTACCTCCTAGGACCGACTCTTTAGTACTATAGGTTAAAAATTAGGCATACCAGTGCAGTAATTAAAGAAATAATGGAGAAATAGCTTACCAAAACTGAAAAATACAGCGACAAATCAAATTTTTAGTGATTTTTTTTACATTACAGAACATGAAAGAAGAAATAGAAAACAAAAATACATTAGGATATTGAGGCAAAAAAGCAGATTGCATACCAAAAAATTCTAGGTTTATTGAGAAATCAAGCTAATAAATTGCATATAATCAACATAGTAACCAACATAGAAATCCCAAATCAACCAAAAAACTCAAAATAAATAGAGAAACGTCAAATCCAACAGAGAATACACAAAATAACACAAAAATAAAGTGAAAATGCACGTGTAATTTACAAAATACAAAAATACCTGGTTACACAAAATTAGAATTGAAGAAGATGCAAGACAAATTACAAATAAACTAAAAACTAGAGAGAGGCCGTGGATTTTCTAGCAACATTACTCCAATTTGGTGAGAGAGAGTCCGCCGCTTGGAGACTACAATGGAGACTAGAGAGAGAGAGAGACGACAATGGAGACTAGAGAGAGAGTGTGAGAGTGTAAGGACCCATAACATTTTTAACAAAAAATTCGAGATTTCGTGATGCCGAGTTAGATTCCTGCATTATTATGATAGAAATCTCGCCGCGGTTCGGACTTTTTGGATTGAATAGTACCCTTCGGACTAAGCGAAAAATGTTTCTCAGAATTGAGCGTTTCTGCGGCCCAGTATGCGACCGCATAATCGCACTGCGGACCGCATAATGGTCGCAGAGCGAGGCAGGAAACTGACCAAATTTGAGGACAATTATGTGGCCCAAAATGCGATCGCATAATCAATATGCGGGCCACATAATTCATCGCATATCTACCTTGATGTTTTGCGAGGAGAGTTCTGCGGCGCATTATGCGACCGCAGAACAAGTATGCGGGCCGCGTACATGGTTAGAAATTTACCCTTCCTAAGGCCATTTATGCGATCACTTTGTGGACCGCATAATGATTATGCGGTCACATATGCGACCGCAGAACGTGTCGGGGCACCCATTTTCCAAGTTTAAAATCCAACCCCCATTCCGTTAAAACACCCACCTTAGGCCATTTCTCTTCATTTTCTGGATATTTTTAGAGTGGGAAAGGAAGAGTTCTAAAGGGAAGGCCTAGCTTTCATCAATTTGACCTTCAATCATCACTCAAAGCTTGAGAATAATCAAGCAGGGCACCAAATTCTTCATCCTAAGAGGTAAGACTACATCACCCCAGCTCTTAATTTCAAATATAGCCATAAGGGGGTACTAGTGTGATACTTCATGGGGATGGGGGAATGATTTCATTGCATGCATATAAGGTAAACGGGTGTAGGGGGGATGTAAAACTAAGAATGGGTGAAAAAATGATAGGATGATTCATACAAGGCTCTAAGAACAGTAATGTACACCTAGTATTTGGCAAGAGGCTCTAATGAGCTAGAATTACAACTATTCTCCTAATTTTGAATTCCATTTTGCTATATGATTAGAATAGATTGAAGTTGCTTAAATCGGGATAGCCTAAGAGCCTTAAAGAAAAATCAATTAAGGTATGTATGGCTAACTCTATTCTTCGTAGAATAGACTCATTGGTGTCCGGATATTGGGTATGAGTCCCTTACTTGATTATACTCGAATTGACTGCCTTAAGTGTGTTGGATTGTAGGCCTCTTGTTTCCTAATTGTTCTAGATGTTTACCATGTCACAATGCTATTTGAAAATGTGAATTATGATTCTCCCTACTTCTCCTCTTATGTGTGCAATGCATTATATGTTGGTACTTATCAATATGGAAGATGACGTTATTGAATGATTAAAAAGGGGAAAAAGAATCAATTGTAAAATGCGTCCAATTGCCAAGAACTATGTAATAATTATGGGAAGAATTGTGAACTGAGTAATTAATTGAAAATGGTTATGTCCCAAGTGAGATGGCTTAGCCGATCGGGCCGAGATCGTACGCCATGTTGTACACATGGTGGCATTATGTTGGAAACTATGATATAAATTGTGGATATGGTTATGTCTCACTTGGAATGGCTTAGCCGGTCGGGGCGGGACCGGACTCCGTGTGAAAGACACAGTGTCATTATGACTTGTGGCACTTGGAACTAAAAGACTATTAACCAAAAAGATGGAAACGTGAAATTAGAAACTATGTGATCCTTACTTGTGTCTCTTTGTATTTTTGTGAAGAACTATTTAATTTCTATGACTTCCTCCTTTCTTGTTTTACTGTTTATTCTATTAAGAGTAGAGTTTGTTCATACATACGCTACATCTTTTAATGGATGTAGGTGGCTCCGTACCTGAAAGCGCTAATCGCAGATAGTGTTGCCTTCTCTCTTCCCACAACAGTCTTGGTGAGCCCCCTTTCTTCCCGGGGTCATGTATAGCATATGTTGTTCTCTTTTTGTATAAGTTATCATATTTTGAGGTATATCCAGGGCCTTGTTACCGGCATTATCATGTTTGTCTTTTGTATCTTTAGAGGCTCCGTAAACGCTTATGTGGGTCATGTATGCATGTCGGGGTGATCGTTGAATCAACTTGTAATTTAGTTCTCTTCCACTAAAATTGTAAACTGTATGTATTTTTGGGAACTTAAAATTGGAAACATGTATTTGAGGAAGAATAGACTAGTAACATGTCTATAGGTATATAATTGACCTCCTCCTAGCTTAATAAATGATGTTGCGATCCCTTTTTGGGTTTATGAATGAGTCAGGTAGGAAAGGCTTAACAGGCTTGCTCGACCGGGTGCACTCAGCTGAGCGCCGGTCGCGCTTCCCGAGGTTGGGGCGTGACATAGAGAGACGGCAAAATGGGTCTAAAGGTTTAAATTTGGGTAATAAGGTCTAAAAGATTTTGGCAGAGAAAAAAATGAGAGGAAAAAAAAAAATAAGGCGCTCTTTTGCTTTTAATGTACCAGATCCCCCTGCCCAATTTATAATTAATTGCGTCGGTTCTAAAGAAAGTCCCACAATTTGATACAATTTGCGGGAGTTATCGGCACCGCCGCTAATTAACTGCCGCAATTTGATTGTTTTTTTGTGGTGATGTTATTTTACTTGTACAATAATTCTAATTTTAAGTAAATAATTATACATGAAATAATAAGTACAAGTTTCTCTAAACGATCAATATGAATCATCATATAGTCACTTATTTGTCAAGATCAAGATGATTTGATGTTGTTTGAACTACAAAGTTGAATTATAAAGTTTTATTCGATACATGTGATGTCATTAATAAAGGAAATATATATAACTAAAGAATATAATATAAATTAAAAATGGTATAACCTTTTCGTCGTCCAATATTATAGGCCTAAAACTCCTTCGTATTTTGGATTTTTCGTATGTCTTATTATCCTCTTCATCTTGCGAACGCTTTATCATGTAGTCAGATGAGAATTTTTTTGTCCCACGATAAAGTACGTATGATTTCACTAATTCTACTTTGATTATTGCCATTTTGATCAATTAAACCTGAGATGTTTAGGTGCACAAAGCAATAACAGTATGATATTTATAGTATAAAACATATCATGTGCTTTCTATTATGGTGAACATTGAAATAGTTAATAATTTCAAAAAAGAATTAAAACATTCAACATCTTACGTTGGTATTAGCTATTACTATTATTTTAGTTAGTACATTTAAGTTAGACTTCATAAGAAGCAAAAGTATTACCAATATTATGACTGAATAATTCGAGTAACATGTTAAAATGCATAACAAAATGCATGTATGATACAATTTTGACAAACACAAAATTCTTTTGACATATTCTTGCAAATTAGTGTATTATGCAACTTAGTAGCAAATTATATTATATATAAAATGAAAAACAGACATTCATTGATAACTATATTTCATTGTATGCCATTGAAAATACTAATAATAATTTCTCATGAGTCTTCTAAAGCTTCTAACGAATATATGGTGAGTAGCGATTGTAAAAAATATAAATGTGGTATTATAGATTTCTCTCTTGGGAGCATGTTTAAATTAATTCACTAGAGTGAGCAGATAGGGTGGGGGACTGTAACGACTCGGCCGGTCATTTTGAGAGTTAGAGTCCCGATTCCCTATTAACTGATTTTCAGTATCTATTCATGCTATATTGTCTTTCCGGGAGGGTTCGTCTTGGTTTTTGGAGTGTGATGTTTTATACGTCAATACCACACAAGAGGGATGGGGGTGATTTGTCTGGTGTCCAATTTTCGAGTGCATTCTCTATAGAAGAACAAAGTTCTTATAGGTGTTCCAACTTCTACAGTTTGCGGAAAAGTAATTGCAGAAATAAAAGAACACATCAATTTTACGTGGAAAACACCTGGCTCAAAAGGTGAAAAAACCACGACCTACTTCCCAGTAGGATTTTCCAAAACTCTGTACTATGACAATGAGCCAAACAGCATTTACAAAATAAACTCTTTTGTAAACTAACAAACTAACTCTAATCCCTTTGTGGCAAACTAGCCTCTAGCTAATTGCGACAAACTTCAAGTTAACTCTAACTTGAATACTGTGTACCTATTACAATTGCTTCTAGATAAAGCTGAAAGATACAATTTGTAATCACCTACTACAAACAACTAGACTCAAAAGACAACATATGAAATTGGTTCTTCGAGCTGGTTTAAGTAGCTTTTGAGTCGCACAAGGATTCTTCACATGAACTGCTTGCAAAATTGCTTTGGTAATTTTGCTTTCAATTCTTGTTTCACTTTTGTGTATGTGCGCAACTCTTCAGCAGGAATACTTCGACAATTTATAGAATCGGTAGTTGAGATGTTGATGTACAATTCTGATGCAACTCTTCCTTGGTGGAAGAGTCTGAGTCTATCTCAACTCCCTTGATCTTCCTTTATCTTGATTCTGTCCTACCTGAATACGAAGTCCATATCCCTATCAATTTGCAATCTTTTCGCTTAGGAGATAATACCTTAATTCAGAGATGATGTTTATCTCCTACGGCTGGACTCTTCTCGTGCCATCTAGTCTGCTTGTCTGTGTTTGCCCTGATGGACCTGGTTCAACTGTGTTGACATTTGTCATTCTTCAAAACCATGCAGTGACTTTATTCAACAAATCCCCCCTTTTTGATGATGAAAATATCTGTGCTTAAACCTGTAAATACTTCAATCCAACATAGACACTTTTTATAGCATTAAGCATTTATCATGGAGAAACCAGGTTCATTAGGTTATAAACATCACCAATCTTTGAAAAGCACATATCTTCCCCCCTTTTGGCATCATCGAAAAGTTGCAAAATGATAAACTTACCAGAATTTTAATAATTACTCATGGCCATTGAGGCAACTGCAGGTGCAAATCATGAATTAATCATCAAAAGAAACCAAGAAATGTAAGTTATTTAAGAAACTGAGAAAAAGTCAATAACAGAATAGCAAAATTTATTGATTGGATAATTGATCAGGCACCAAACACAAAAAGTAATAAAACAATCACAACCATGAGGAAAAAAAAAAACAGAGCAGACTTAGACAAAACAATTCCAAATTGGGTCATAGAGGGGTTTTTTTTTTTGGAGGCGCTGGACACCTAAGGCTGGGAAGGGGTAGAGGTTGGGTTCTTTGCTTGAAGAAGGGAGAGCATCTGTTGCAGTACACCCTTATTCTTCTCCTTTTTCTTAGCTAATTCAGCTTTGAGAGCATCTCGCTCAACTTCAACCTCTGTAAGGCGAGTCTTTAAATGAAGGATCTCAGCATCCTTGACCTCACCTTCATGCACAAGCATCTTGACCTTGCTATTCACAGGCATTTTCCTAGATGAACCAGGTTCATCCTCAGGGATATTCACAATGTAGTCACAGGTCAGTAACGTGTTCTTCCCAAAGTGGTCCTTAGCAGTCGCCATTTCAGCCTTCTCAACATGTATCTTGAAGTGAGCAAGCACAACAGTTAGGATGAACCCATACGGTATAACATGTGCCTTGGAGCCATTTACAACCCTGTCCAGTAGTTGAATGATAAAGGATGGCCAATTAATCTGCCGACCACGGTATAGGCACTCCATGAGAGTGAGATCCATGTAACTTGCAATATGCCTACGTTCTTGCCTGGGCAGTAAGCACTTGATGACAAACTCAAAGAATAGTTTGTTATGTGGCCTCATCTCACTTTTGAACACCTCCCTAGGCTCCATCTCCTTCTCATTATCACTGAAGAACCTTTTGATTTGAAGGGCTGAAGGGAGTCCATCTAAGCTTGGCCACCTCTGCCTGGTGTAATCATCATATCCCTCAAAGGGAATACCAAGTATCTCGCCCAATTCTTTGACATCAAAAGAGATCTCAACCCCCTGTACCCTAGTGGAAACCCTTCCATCCTTTACTTCTGCATTTTCCATGAATTCCACAAGCTCATTTCTTGCCAGCCTACCGTCAAGATGAAGTACCAAGTCCTTCCAACCCTGCACATCCAAGGTGTCCACGAGAAAGATCATCCCAAATTCTTCAAGATTCCTGAACAACTTTCCTTTCAGAATAGTACGTTTCCCAAAGTTTGTTAGCTTATCAGTTTCCCCACCAAATTCATCTGCTTCTTCTCCACTCCACTCAGCATCATCATTGATTTTAACCTTCTTTGGTTTAGACTTGGTTCGCTTGGCAATGATTGAAGGTTTGGCAGACACAGAAGATGACTTCTTTGAAGAAGTCTTGGCCTTCTTGGGCTTGGGGTCTCAACTTCAAATTGAGCTGGTTGTTCCTCTTGATGGACCAGGTTCATCTTATCATCATCAATCTGAACTGCCTCAACAGGATCGCCAACCTTTGTCTTTCCCTTGGCAGCTTTCTTCTTTTTGCTCTCCCTCAGAGCTTTTTCCATCTCTTCTTCACTTTGCCTGACAGTACTTCTAGTACCACGACTCTTAGGAGGAGGAGCATCAGCAGTTGAAGAGGCCTTTATCTTCTTGGTTTGTACTGGAGTATCAACTTTCTTGGATTTGGGGGTTCTCTTTTTCTAAGGTTTATAGGTTTCCCCCAACGTTTTCATCAAGTCAGCCAGAGTTTCTTCAATAGATTAACCAGGTTCATCCACTGCATGTTGTAGAATTTCTAGTCCTGCTGCTTCTTCCCTAGAGTTTCTTTCCCCTAAGTCCTTGACACCCTCCTCAGCGATCACAGGAGCGGGGCCACAGATTGACAGTGTGACACCTTCCTTCCCAGTTCCCCTTTCACAACTCCCTTCTCCCTCCCTCTCAATTTCTGTCTTTTTCCTAACTTTCCTTCTCCTATCAGGTATTTCTACATCTACTACAGACCCAATAAGAACAAACCTGTTTTCAGCCATTTCAGGTTCAGACCTAATTTCAGGGGTTACTTTCTCAGTATCAGATGAACCTGTTGCTTCTTCCTCATTTGCAGATTTGAAATACTCGCTTGAATTTTCAGAATCTTGAGCCTGACTAGCCTAAAGTTTTTCATTCAATTTCTTGGCAAGAGAACCAGATGCAACTATTTTTCTTGCTAGCATTTTTACTCGACGTTTTTTGGGGGTTGGAGTAGGGCTTGGTGTAACGGCTAGAGCTGTTTGGGGTGAAGGAGTAGGTTCTGGAACTGTAGAGTTTTGAGGGGTGGAAGAACTTGATGAAGATTGTGAGGAGGAGCTGTGTTGTGATGGAGAATTTGACCCAGTGTCTTTAAGAGCGACACTGTTTTCAAGGGTGGTTGATGAGGATGTGACTGGGGGTGGTGTGGAAGACATGGTTAAGAAGATTTGGAGAGAAAAAGATTTTGATCACTTTGGTTGATAGGAATGATTAACTAGGTTCGACAGTTATGCATTTTGAAGAAGAGAGAATGAGAAATTAGAGAGGTAATGATGGATTTTTAAAGGTGTGGTTAATAAATGCATAACGGGCTTAGTTCTTGGTCAAGTGGGAGTCTAATCAATGCAGGAGTGTCAGTAGATTAGACAGTTATGACTCCCTATAATCTAGGCTAATTAAGCTTCGATTGGACTCTTTGGAATGGGTTCATTTTGGGATAACTACAGATAATTTGAAATGTACCAAATATAGATAGAGTCCTGCTCATGTGTGACTATAATTATTTCAATAAGTGTATAGTGATGAGCACGTACCTTGTCATTCAGATGAACCAGCCACGATGAACCAGGTTCATCGTGTTAGAGTCTCTAGTTTTTGCATTAATTTACAAAAATAAAAAAACATCATTAGCAACCAAAGAGTCATATTAACACATGGAAAGAGAGTATTGCATTAAAGACATGAAACTGAGCAATGATTAATCTGGTTAGTTACCTATTTTAGTGTTTCTAGCCAAAAACAAATTTCATTTTATAAAATTTTTCATTTTTGTTTCAATTAGGTGATCTTAATCATCCCTAATTCTAACATGTTTCTATCAAAATGCTCCATACTTAGTGCTTTAGTAAATATCTGCAATTTGTTTGTCAGTAGCACAGAATTCGATTGAGATCATTCCCTTTTCATAATTATCCCTTAGGAAATGGTGTCTGACATCTATGTGCTTGGTTCTCTTATGATGAACTGGGTTCTTCTTCATACTAATGGAACTAGTATTGTCACAGAAAATAGGAATACATCCAACCTCTATACCAAAATCCATGAGTTGTTGTTTGATCCATAGCGACTGAGCACGGCATGAGGCTGCAGCCACATATTCAGCCTCAGCAGTAGACAATGCTAATGAGTTTTGTTTCTTGGTGGCCCAAGACACAAGGCAAGAGCCCAAAAAGTGAGTCATGCCTGAAGTACTTTTCCTGTCAACCAGGAAACCTGCATAATCTGCATCAGCATATCCTACAAGGTCGAAATTATTACCTTTAGGATACCAAAGGCATAAGTCAGTGGTGCCTTTCAAATATCTCAGAATTCTTTTCACTGCAGTTAGATGGGACTCCTTTGGATTTGCCTGAAATCTAGCACACAGCCCTACACTGAACATAATGTCAGGTCTGCTAGTAGTGAGATATAATAAAGACATAATCATCCCTCTGTACAACTTTTGATCAACGGATGAACCAGGTTCATCCATATGTAATTTTGTAGCTGTGGCAATGAAGGTGTCTATTTCTTTTGAGTCTTCCATTTTAAATCTTTTGAGAAATTCTTTCACATATTTTTGTTGATGGATCATTGTTCCATTTGAGTTTTGCTTAATTTTCAAGCCTAAAAAGAAGTTTAGCTCACCCATCATACTCATTTCAAACTCACTCCCCATAAGCTTGGCAAATTCCTTACTCATTTTTTCAGAAGTTGCCCCAAATATGATATCATCTACATATATTTGCACTACCAGGAGATCCTTATCTTTTTCCTTTAAGAACAAGGTGCTATCAATTTTACCTCGTTTGTAGTCATGTTCTAGCAGGAATTTAGATAGCTGCTCATACCATGCTCTTGGTGCTTGCTTGAGTCCATACAAAGCCTTGTCAAGTTTATACACATGGTCATGTGTCTCCTTGCTTTCAAATCTTGGAGGCTGTTTGACAAATACTTCTTCCTTTAGGTAGCCATTGAGGAAAGCACTTTTTACATCCATCTGATGGAGAGTGAATTCCATGTGGGCAGCAAATGCTATAAGAAGCCTGATTGCCTCCAGTATTGCCACAGGAGCAAAGGTCTCATCATAGTCAATTCCATCTTCTTGACTATATCCTTGAACAACCAGTCTAGCCTTGTTTCTTGTAACCGTTCCATCTTCATCGAGTTTGTTCCTGAAGACCCACTTTGTGTCAATCACAGATCTATCTAGTGGCCTGGGTACCAAGTGCCAAACTTGACTTCTTTCAAATTGATTTAGCTCTTCTTGCATGGCATTTACCCAGTCAGCATCTTGTAAGGCTTCAGCAATGGTCTTTGGTTCGATCAAAGATAGAAAGGCATCAAATGCACACAGATTTTTCAAGGAGGATCTGGTTTTGATTCCAGATATCAAATATGTTATGATGTTCTCAAGGGGGTGAGAATTTTGATATCTGTGCGGTTTGAGCACCAATTGTTCACGACTTGATGATCCCATAGTGTCTTGTTGTTGTGGAACAGGATCAGGGCCAAGTTCCAGTGTAGTTTGCTGTTGAGTTCCCCCTGTCATGTTGCTTGGGTTAGTTGGACCTGGTCCATCACCTGTTCCGTCTTCCATATTTTCTCCAGTTTGTTCACTGCTTCTGACCTGTCGAATTTCCTCATCTTCTGGTTCTTGTCTCTCAGAGAGAGTGTTAGTTTCATCAAAAATAACATGCACACTTTCTTATACACACATAATTCTTTTATTATATACTTTATTATCTTTGCTATGTGATGAATATCCCAAGAATACTCCCTCATCACTTCTGGGATCAAATTCACCTACGGAGTCTTTGTCGTTGTTGTGCACAAAGCACTTGCATCCAAAAGCCCTAAGGTGGGATATGTTAGGCTTTCTCCCTTTAAGTAATTCATAAGGAATTTTCTCTACCAATGGTCTAGTCATGCATCTATTTATTATGTAGCATGCCGTGTTTATTTCTTCTTCCCATAAGCTATGGGTTAGTTTGCTAGAAAGAAGCATGGTTCTAGCCATATCTTCAAGAGTTCTGTTATTTCTTTCAACAACCCCATTTGTTGTGGGGTTCTAGGGGCAGAGAAGTTGTGATTTATGCCATGTTCTTCACAGAATTCAGCAAACTTTGCTTTTCAAATTCAGTACCATGATCAGATCTTATTGATGCTAGTTGATTTCCTAATTATTTTTGAGTTTTTCTAACAAATGAAGTAAACATATCAAATTTTTCATATTTAGATGTCAGAAACAAGGTCCAAGTGAACCTTGAGTAGTCAACAACTAGCACCATTACATATTTCTTACCACCCCTGCTTAGAGTTCTCATAGGACCACATAGATCAATATGAACCAGTTATAACGTCCTGGTGGTACTGACCATTTTCTTGCTTTTGAATGAGGATCTTACCTGCTTCCCCCTTGCACATGCCTCACAAACTTTGTCTTCCTTGAACTTAATGTTAGTAAGCCCTACCACTAAGTCCTTGGAGACTAATTTGTTAAGCTGATTAGACTAGCATGACCAAGTCTTTTGTGCTAAAGGAGGGGATCACTGTCCAGCACACTTAAGCAAGTGAGTTCATTTTCTGATAGTGTGGACAGGTCTATGACATAGATGTTATTCACTCTTTTTACCTGCAAAACAATCTTGTCAGTAAGCAAGTTAATCACAAAACATTTTGTGGAAGTGAATGCAACCAGGTTACCTCTGTCACATAATTGTGACACACTGATCAAGCTATATTTCAAGCCATCTATCAAGTACACATTATCAATGGAACATGTGTCATCCTTACCTACCTTACCCACCCCAATAATTTCACCTTTCTTTCCGTTTCCAAAAGAGACATTTCCTCCTTTGTGGTTTTCAAGTGAAAGGAACTGTTCCTTGTTCCCTGTCATATGTTTTGAGCAGCCGCTGTCTAAGTACCAAATTTGGCTGCTTCCTCTCACTTGAACCTACAACAAGAAATCAAGGGTTAGTCTTCTATGAGAGAAAGGATGAATCAAGCTTTTTCTGGCCCGATTTGGTAACTAGTTTTTCTTTCGTACAAAACTTTCATTTCTTCGACTGGCCTACTCTTTTGCAGTACATTCAAATTTGTAGTGGTCAGTCTTACCACAGTGGGTGCAGATTTTATTCTCCGGAAGAGTGAGATACTTGCTTTTGGGATCCCATTTGGGCAATTGACTCCCAAAGCCAAGTCCTCTTCTGTTGCTACTATGATTTTCTTGAAGCCATGTCAAGGCATCAGAGGATTTATTCCATTTGCAAGTTCGATCTAATTCATGTTTGACTTTACCAAGTTCTTCTTTTAGTACCCTTATTTGTTCATCCTTAGTGTACATCTTATTCTTTATTTTTCCCACATTTTCTTCTAACATGATTTGAGAATGATCAACAATCCTTTTGCTAGTTCCTAGTTTCAGTTTTAAATTTTTAGATTTTAGCTCTAGGATCTTAGTTTCAAGTGGATGAACCTGGTTCTTCAAGGCAGTGTTTTCCTTTTCAGATTCACTTACTCTGATTTCCAGGTTCTTGCACTTTGCTTTTAACATTACACACTCTTTAGACAATTGTTCTTTCTCATTGTTTGTTTCTTCGGAATCATCCATGAAATCAAGTAGCAACTCATAGAGTTATTCTTTAGATATGAACTTTATCTTGTTTTTGAGATGGGATATACTTACCTCTGGTTCTTCATATGATTCTTCATCTGATTTACCAATTGCCATGAGTGCTTGTTCTTAATTCTCACCATCTTCTGATTCTTTATCTGAGCTTTCCCCCCAAGCAGCAACCATAGCTTTTATTGTGGTTTTCTTGGGTTAGACCAGTTCCTTCTTCTTGTTCCTTCGTTCGAATCTCTCCCTTTTACATTCTACTTCCCACTGAGGACAGCTCTTGATGTGGTGGTCAGTCTTTCCATATTTGTAGCATCCCTCGTTGGTTGGCCTTTCTGGAGCTTTTGCTTTGTTGTAGTTTCCACCTCTTGAGATGCCCTTTTTCCTTATGAGGAAGTTTCTAAATTCCTTAGTGATCATGGCCATCTCATCTTCCTCCAGATATGCTCCTTTAGTGATTCTCAATGCTATACTTCTTTCCTTCTTAGGAGCATCCATTTTCATTGTCTGCCTTCTAAGTTCGTAGTTAGTGAGGTTTCCAATTAGCTCGTCCAACCTGATGGTTGCCATGTTTTTGTATTCCTGAATAGCAGTGATTTTGCTTTCCCAGGAAATTGGTAAGACCCTTGTCAGGATCTTCTCCACCCTGTCCTCTTCAAGAATGATTCTTCCAAGAGAATTGAGTTTATTTGTCAGTGTTGTGAACCTCGTGTACATCTCTTGGATTGTCTCTCCTTCTTTCATAGTGAAGTTTTCATACTGTGAGTATAGTACATTACCTCTTGATCTTTGAAATTTAGGTGTTCCTTTGTGGGCTACTTGTAAGGTATCTCAAATTTCTTTGGCAGTGGTGCAGCTTTGAATCCTACTATACTCGTCTGGACCAAGCCCACAAACTAGCCACTTTTTGGCCTTAGCATTTTTCTCCCACTTCTTCAAATCCTCAGCAGTGCTGTCAGCTCTAGTCTTTGGCACATCTACTCGTTCAGCAGTCTTCTTCATGGTGGCTAAAGGACCATCAGTGACTATTTCCCAGAGTTTATAGTCTTCTCCAATCAAGTGATCCTTCATCCTGTTCTTCCACCAGGAGTAATACAAGCCATAGAAAAGTGTTGGCCTTGCCGTTGATTGTCCTTCCCAGTTTCCAGGTGGTGCACTCATTTTGATCCTTTCCCAAGGTGTTAGCCTCTTCAAGGATAACCTGCTCTGATCCCAATTAATGTTTTATACGTCAATACCACACAAGAGGAGGGGTGATTTGTTTGGTGTCCAATTTTCGAGTGCAGTCTCTATAGAAGAACCAGGTTCTTCTAGGTGTTCCAACTTCTACAGTTTGCGGAAAAGTAATTGCAGAATTAAAAGAACACATCAATTTTACGTGGAAAACACCTGGCTCAAAAGGTGAAAAAACCATGACCTACTTCCCAAAAGGATTTTCCCAAACTCTTCACTATGACAATGAGCCAAACAACATTTACAAAATACACTCTTTTGTAAACCAACAAACTAACTCTAATCCCTTTGTGGCAAACTAGCCTCTAGCTAATTGCGACAAACTTCAAGTTAACTCTAACTTGAATACTGTGTACCTATTACAATTGCTTCTAGATAAAGCTGAAAGATACAATTTGTAATCACCTACTACAAACAACTAGACTCAAAAGACAACGAATGGAACTGGTTCTTCGAGCTGGTTCAAGTAGCTTTTGAGTCGCACAAGGATTCTTCACATGAACTGCTTTCAAAATTGCTTTGGTAATTTTGCTTTCAATTCTTGTTTCACTTATGTGTATGTGTGCAACTCTTCAGTAGGAATACTTGGACAATTTATAGAATTAGTAGTTGAGATGTTGATGTACAATTATGATGCAACTCTCTCTTGGTGGAAGAGTCTGAGTCTATCTCAACTTCCTTGGTATTCCTTTATCTTGATTCTGTCCTACCTGAGTACGAAGTCCATCTCCCTATCAATTTGCAACCTTTTCGCTTAGGATATAACCCCTTAATTCAGAGATGATGTTTATCTCCTGCGCATGGACTCTTCTCGTGCCATCTAGTCTGCTTGTCTTTGTTTTCCCTGATGGACCTGGTTCAACTGTGTTGACATTTTTCATTCTTCAAAACCATGCAGTGACTTGATTCAACATAGTGAATTGAGACCCTTAGTCTCTTAATTGGAAGCTTCAGTTGGAAAAGTCGATCGGATGTCGACTTGTGTGTAAAGTCCTTGAATTTGATTTTTGATTGTTCAATTATCTCCGTTAGGTGATTTTGGACTTAGAAGCGTGTCCGGAATATGATTTGGAGGTCTGTAGTAGATTTATGCTTGAATTGGCGAAAGTTGGAAATTTTGACGATTTTGGTCGGTAGTGAAAAATTTAATATCGGGCTCGAATGGAATTCCGGAAGTTGGAATATGTTCTTAGTATCATTTTTGACTTTTTTGTAAAATTTGAGGTTATTCGGACGAGATTTGAGATGTTTCGATGCCGTTTGTAGAATTTAGAAATTTCAAAGTTCATTAGGCTTGAATCCGTGTGTAATTCGTATTTTTGATGTTGTTCGATGTAGTTTGAAGGCTCGAATAAGTTTGTATGCAGTTTTAAGATTGGTTGGTATTTTTTGTTGAGGTCTCGGGGGCCTCAGGTGTGTTTTGGATGCTCAACGGGTCATTTTTGGACTTAGAAGGATAGCAGATTATCCGATGTTCTGAAGCTGGTTTCCTTCATTGCGTTCGCGTGAGAAGGCTCGTGATCGCGTAGAGAATCTGAGAGACCAGCTAAGTTGGTTCTTCGCGTTCGCTAAGACGGGGTTACGCATCGCAAACGCGTGGGCTAGGTCGCGTTCGCGTAGTGTTATATGGACCAAGCTGGGCCACGCATTTTGTTCATCGCGAACGTGTTGGAAGGTTCGCGATCGCGTTGGATGGTTCCCGATCGCGTAAGTGTGAGAGTTAGAACATCCCTTTCGCGTGGTGTTTTACACGTTTGCGTCGAGTAAATTTTTTAGACAACGAAGTTGTTCTTCGCGATCGCGAGGTTGTTTCCGCGATCTCGATTAAGAAATCGTTAGGTAGTATTAAACATTTCAAAAATGAGGGTTTGGCCATTTTTTCCAAAACTTGAGTTTGTGATCTCGGATTTGGATGAGATTTTGAGGGATTTTTAGAGATATCAATTGGGTAATGGTTCTATCATCAATTCGAATTGGGGGTGAATTTTTGGGAAAATGGAAAGAAGTTCTTAAACTAAGATTTTGAGTTTTGATTGGGATTTTGACATCGGATTTGGATAATTTTAGTACTAGTGAACTCGTGAGTGAATGCGTGTTCATAATTGGTGATTTTACTCGATTCCGAGACGTGGGCCCGGGGAGGCATTTTTAGCGATTTTCCAATTTCTTGTGTTAACTTTGATTCCGTTCGTTATATTAGTTTCTTGTAGTTATATTTATGCTATGTAATTGGTTTTTGCTAGATTTGGGTTATTCGGTGTCGGATATTCGTGAAAAGAGCGTAATTTCGGATTGATTTGAGTTTGGTTCAAGGTAAGTGGCTTGTCTAAACTTGTGTGGGGGAAACTCCCTTAGGATTGGTATTGTTTTGATATATGAGCGCTATGTACGTGAGGTGACGAGTATGTACACGAGCTAATTGTGTTAAAACCCAATTTTCACTAAATAGTAGTCTGTCTTTTCTCTTATTTTAACTTATTAGCATGTATAGCATCCTGTTAGACTAAGAATGCATGTCTACCTGCCTTAATTGTCTACTTGAACTACGTGCAACATGTTGTGGTTTTACCTACTTTTCCTTTACTTGCACTTAAGTTAAATTGTAATATTTCGTACCATATCTATTGAATTCCGTGTTTGGTATGCATATTTACTTTGGGACTACGGAACGGTATTTCGGGAGATCCCCCTGCACATTTACGTTTGGGACTACGAGACGGTATCTCTGGAGACCCCCTGTTGAACTGTTGTGTTCTTAGCTGTTGATTTTCCATGATTCTTTCCTTGTTACATTTTCGTCTTTATTACTGCGATATTTCCTTTGTTTTGGTTTATTTTATATATAAATGTTCAGGTAGGGCCCTGACCTGACCTCGTCACTACTCGATCGAGGTTAGGCTTGGCACTTACTCGGTGCCATTGTGGTGTACTCACGCCCTTCCTGCACATGTTTGCGTATGCAGATCAAGGTACATCTTGCCCGCCTCATCATTAGTGCAGCCGTTGCAGCTCACCAGAGACTTCAAGGTATATCTGCCCTTGCCCGCTGATCCTCAGAGTCCCCCTATATCCCTTATACTATTTTCCCTCCTTTATCTCTTTTAGTCACTATGTATAAGAGACAGTTAGATAGTTTTTCTTAGAGCTTGTGACTCGTGATTAGCGGGTTTTGGGAGTGTTGTGTATAGACTAGTGTTGGTTTTACTTGTACATGCCGAGCGGCATCCTTATCAGTACATTTATTGAAGTTTGTTGTACTTATTTCTTTAGTTCGTTATTTTGATTTTATTAGGCTTTCCTAGTATTAACGACTAGGTGTCTTCACGACGTCTTACAGAAAGAGAAATGGGTCGTGACAAGTTGTTATTAGAGCTCTAGGTTCATAGGTGTCGTGAGTCACTAGCCGATTTATTAGAGTCTCGTGGATCGCTACGGAGACGTCCGTACTTATCTCTGGAGTCTATGAAACTGTTAAGAACAATTATACTTCTTTGATTTCCTTGTCGTGCGACTTGTTGAAATTATCTATTCTATTCTTTCTCACATATGGTGAGGACCCGTACCGGGAGATTCGATAACCAGGCACCTGAGCCCTCGCCAGAGCTTCCAGTGGTCAGGGTCGGGGTAGATGACGACCACGCGGTGCAGCCAGAGCACCTGTGCAAGCTGCGACAGAGAAGCCCCCAGCAGCTGCAGCTGGAGGGCCGGCATCGGAGATTCCTATTGCTGCTCCAGCCCTCCAGGAGACTCTCGCTCAGTTCATGAGCATGTTCAGCACTTTAGCTCAGGCTGGACTGATTCCGTTAGCTCCCACCACATCTTAGGCCGGGGGAGGGGCACAGACTCCCGCAGCCCGTACTGCTGAGTAGAGGGTCAAGGTTGATCAGGCCCTAGAGTTTATTCCTATGCCACTAGTGGTTCCGGTTCAGCATGAGACCAGGGTAGCTGCTTTCGAGGCAGAACAATTTAGACTTGAGAGGTACAAGAAGTACCACCCACCTACCTTCATCGGATTAACTTCAGAGAATGCTCAGGGTTTTCTTGAGGAGTGTCACCATATTGTCCGCACTATGGGCATCGCGGAGATGAATGGGGTTTCTTTCACTACTTTCAATTTGAGGGAAGAAGCCTACCAGTGGTGGCGTGCCTATGAGATGAGTAGTCCGGACGAGGCACCCTCACTCACTTGGACTTAGTTCTCAAATATGTTTTTGCGTGAGTATGTGCCCCAGAGCCTCAAGGATGCTTGGCGTGTAGACTTTGAGCAGCTGCGCTAGGGTTCTATGACTGTGTCGGAGTATGCAGTCTGTTTCAGTGAGTTGGCTCGACATGCACCGAATTTGGTTGCTACGGTTAGGGAGAGGGTTCGTCCCTTCATCGAGGGACTCCACCCTAATATTCAGACCAATATGGCCAGGGTATTGGAGATGGACATCTCCTATCAGCAGGTCGTGAGTATTGCCAGGAGAGTGGAGGGCATGCTTGCCCTGGACAGAGAGGAGAGAGAGGACAAGAGGTCTCGAGAGACTGGTAATTATTCACGAGCTCGTGCGCCAGCAGCACACCATGGTAGGGGTTTTATGAGTCGCCCTGTTCATTCAGCTCTTCCAGCAGCCAGTGGTGTTCCAGCTCCTTCTAGGCCTTAGGAGCCTTATTATGCACTGCCCGTATCTAGTATGCCTCTTGGTCGAGGTGCAATTAGTGTCCAGTCTAGCAGACCTAGCCTGAGCCAATCACAGCCACCGCGTCCTCCGAGGGGTTGTTTTGAGTGTTGTGATACTCACCACATGGTGAGGGATTTCCCCAGGCTTAGGAGGGGTGCACCTCCACAGACTTCTCAGCCGCCACGTGCTCCACCAGGTCCTCCAGCCATGCTTTCAGCCTCAGCTGATGCCCCACCCACTTAGCCAGCTCGTCGTGGAGGTCGGGGAGGCCGAGGTCGCCCTAGAGGTGGAGGCTAGACCAGGTACTATGCCCTTCCATCCCGTTCAGAGGCATTTGCTTCCGATTTTTTCATCACAGGTATTGTTCCAGTTTTCCATAGGGATGCATCAGTATTATTTGACCCAGTCTCAACGTATTCATATGTGTCCTCTTATTTTGCTCCACATTTGGGGGTATCTCAGGATTTTTTGAGTTCCCCTATTTATATATCTACTCCTGTGGGAGATTCTCTTGTTGTGGACCGCGTATATCGGTCGTGTTTGATTGCTCCTAGTGGTTTTGAGACCAGAGATGATTTATTATTGCTCAGCATGGTAGATTTTGATGTTATCTTGGGCATGGACTGGTTGTCGCCCCATTATACTATTCATGATTTTCACGCTAAGATTGTGATGCTGGCTATGCCAGTCTTACTTCGATTAGAGTGGAGAGGTACCTTAGAGTATACTCCACGTAAGGTTATCTCATATCTTAAGGCTCATCGAATGGTTGAGAAGGGGTGTGATGCGTATTTGGCCTATGTGAGAGATGTCAATGTTGATACCCCTACATTTGAGTAAGTTCTAGTAGTGAGGGTCTTCCCTGATGTGTTTCTAGCTGATCTTCCGGGCATGCCGCCCGACAAAGATATTAATCTTGGCATTGATTTATTGCCGGGCACTCAGCCCATGTCTATTCCTCCTTACCGTATGGCCTTTCCTGAGTTGAAGGAGTTGAAGGAGCAGTTGCAAGAGTTGTTTGATAAGGGCTTCATTCGTCCTAGTGTGTCACCTTGGGGTGCTCTGGCCTTGTTTGTGAAGAAGAAGGATGGTTTTATGCGTATGTGTATTGATTATCGTCAGCTGCTGAACAAGGTTATAGTGAAGAATAGGTATCCATTGCCCCGCATTGATGACTTATTTGATAAGTTACAGGGTGCTATAGTATTTTCCAAGATTGACTTGCGATCAGGTTATCTTCAGTTGAAGATTCGGGAGCCGGATATCCCGAAGACTACCTTCAAGACCAGATATAGTCATTATGAGTTTCTTTCCATGTCTTTTGGGCTGATCAATGGCCCAACACCCTTTATGCATTTGATACACAGTGTGTTTTGGCCTTATCTTGACTCCTTTGTCATTTTGTTTATTAACGACATCCTAGTGTATTCTCGAACTCGGGAAGATCATGAGCAGCACCTGAGGATTGTGCTTCAGACTTGGAGGGAGAAGAGGTTGTATGCAAAATTTTCTAAGTGTTAGTTTTGGCTTGACCCCTTGGCATTCTTTGGTCACGTAGTATCAGGTGATGGGATCAAGGTAGATCCAAAGAAGGTGGAGGCAGTGCGGAGTTGGCCTAGATCGTCATCAGTTATGGAGATCCGTAGTTTCCTTGGTTTGGCGGGTTATTACCATCGCTTTGCTTAGGGATTTTCATCTATTGCAGCACCTACAAGATAGTCGCCCCTTTCTCTCTTTTTACAGCCTCGTGGACGGACGAAAGAAGGGAAGTTAACGAACGGGGCGGTGAAGGATCGCGAAGTAGATAGCAAGCAGCAGGGAGGGGAGGACACCACTCAGCACCGCTCCGTGGGGTGGGGTTCAATGCCTAACAAAAACGGCCAAAAGAAAAAAAGGGATGTATGGCTGAGGGGAGGAGAGAAAGAACGCATGCATGGAGATTCTGTCTATCGGAGGTTCGAGAATCTATGAAAGGACATCTAAGGATAAGGTTACGAAGTAAAGGAAGTCCATTACTGAGAGAAGTGGTGATATGGTCTTGCTTGCTGGAAGAGAGGTGGCTTCGTTCAGGTGGACAAACGAGTGTGAGGAGAGATTTCAAAAGCTCAATACAACTTTGACTACAACCCTAGTATTGGTATTGCCTACAGGTTCGGGGTCTTAAACCGTCTATTGTGATGCTTCGCGGATTGATCTTGGCGTGGTGTTGATGCAGGACGGTAAGGTGATTGCCTACGCGTCCAGGCAGCTGAAGGTGCATGAGAAGAATTATCCTGTCCACGATCTTGAGTTAGCAGCCATTGTTCATGCTTTGAAGATCTGGTGCCACTAATTGTACGGTGTTCCTTGTGAGATCTACTCTGATCAGCGGAGTTTTCAGCTCCTATTCAAGCAAAAGTATCTTAATTTGTGTCAGCGGAGGCGGTTGGAGTTACTTATGGATTATGACATCACTATTCTTTACCACCCGGGGAAGGCCAATATAGTGGCCGACGCCTTGAATCGCCGGGCGGAGAGTTTGGGGAATTTGGCATATCTTCCAGTAGCAGAGAGACCCTTAGTATTGGATGTTCAGGCCTTAGCCAGCCAGTTTGTGAGACTGGATATTTCAGAGCCGAGCCGAATATTGGCTTGCGTGGTCTCATGGTCTTCTCTTTATGACTGTATCAGGGAGCGTCAGTATGATGACCCCTATCTACTCGTCCTTCACGACAGGGTTCGGCGAGGTGATGCTAGAAATGTGACTATTGGTGATGATGGCGTGATGAGGATGAAGGGCCGAATATGTGTGCCAATGTACATGGGCTTCAGGAGTCAATTCTTGAGGAGGCCCATAACTCGTCGTATTCTATCCATCCGGGTGCCGCGAAGAAGTACCAGGATTTGAGATAACACTATTGGTAGAGGAGGATGAAGAAGGATATAGTGGTGTTTGTAGCTCGGTGTCTCAACTGTCAGCAGGTTATGTTTGAGCATCAGATACCGGGTGGCTTGCTTCAGAGGTTAGATATCTCAGAGTGGAAATGAGAGCGGATCACCATAGATTTCGTAGTTAGGCTCCCACGGACTTCGAGGAAGTTCGATGCTATTTGGGTGATTGTGGATCGGCTGACCAAGTCAGCTCATTTCATCCCAGTGATGACTACTTACTCTTCAGAGAGGTTGGCTGAGATCTACATCCGTGAGATTGTTCGCCTTCATCGTGTCCCAGTTTCCATCATTTCAGACAGAGGCACACAATTTACATCACGGTTCCGGAGAGCCATTCAGCAGGAGCTGGGTACTAGGGTGGAGATGAACACATGTTTTTCACCCTCAGACGGACGGGCAGTCCGAGCGCACAATTCAGATTCTAGAGGATATGCTTCGTGCTTGTGTGATGGAGTTTGGAGGGTCATGTGACCAAATCTTGCCACTTGCGGAGTTTACCTACAACAATAGTTATCAGTCCAGTATTCAGATGGCACCGTATGAGGCTTTGTATGGTAGGCGGTGTCGGTCCCCAGTGGGTTAGTTCGAGCCGGGCGAGGCCCCATCGTTTGGTACAGGATTGTTCCAGGATGCCCTGGATAAGGTGAAGGTGATTCAAGATAGACTCCGCACAGCCCAGTCCAGACAGAAGAGTTATGCGGACTAGACGGTTCGCGATCTAGAATTCATGGTTGGAGAGCGGGTCTTGCTTCGGGTATCGCCTATGAAAGGCGTCATGAGGTTCGGAAATAAGGGCAAGTTAAGCCCGAGGTACATTGGTCCTTTTGAGATATTGCGGTGTGTTGGGGAGGTTTCCTATAAGATTGCCTTACCTCCCAGTCTAGCAGGAGTTCATCCGATATTCCATGTTTCTATACTCCGGAAGTATCATGGTAATCTGGCTCATGTACTAGGATTCATCTCAGTCCAGTTGGAAAAGAATCTATCTTATGTTGAGGAGCCAATGGCTATCTTGGATAGACAGGTCAGAAAGCTAAGGTTAAAGAACATCGCTCCAGTAAAGGTTCAGATGAGGGGTCAGCTGGTCGAGGAGGCTACTTGAGAGACCGAGCGGGATATGCGCAATCGTTATCCTCATCTTTTCACATCTTCAGGTATGTCTCTATACTCGTTCGAGGGTGAACAATTGTTTTAAGAAGGGGAGGATGTAACCACCCGGCCAGTCGTTTTTAGAGTTATAGCCCCGATCCCTTATTAACTGCTTTCCCCATATCTATTTATGCTATTATGTCTTACAGGGAGGCTTCTTTTTGGTTTTTGGAGTGAATTGAGACCCTTAGTTACTTAATTAGAAGCTTAAGTTGGAAAAGTCGATCGGATGTTGACTTGTGTGTAAATGACCTCGAATTTGATTTTTGATGGTTCTATTAACTTTTTAGGTGATTTTGTACATAGGAGCGCGTCCGGAATGTGATTTGGAGGTCACTAGTAGAATTAGGCTTAAATTAGAGAAAGTTGAATTTTTGGCGATTCTGGTCGGCTTTGGAAATTTTGATATCGAGCTCGGAATAAAATTCCAGAAGTTGGAATAGGTTCGTAGTGTCATTTTTGACTTGTGTGTAAAATTTGAGGTCATTCGGACGAGATTTCAGATGTTTCAACATTTTTTGTAGAATTTAGAAATTTAAAAGTTCATTAGGCTTGAATCCGTGTGTAATTCGTGTTTTTGACGTTGTTCAATGTGGTTTGAAGACTCAACTAAGTTCGTATGGTGTTTTTGGATTGGTTGATATGTTTGGTTGAAGTCCCGGGGGCCTCGAGTGTGTTTCGGATACTCAACGGGTCATTTTTGGACATAAAAGGATAGCAGATTTTTCTAGTGTTCTAAAGCTGGGTTCCTTCATCGCATTCGCGTGAGAAGGATCGCGATCGCGTAGAGTATCTGAGAGACCAGCTAAGTTGGTTATTCTCGTTCTCTAAGATGGGGACGCCATCACGTAAGTTTATCAGGTCATGCATCGCTAACGCGTGGGCTAGGTCGCGTTCGCGTAGTGTTAAGTGGACAAAGGTTGGGCCACGCGTTTTGTTCTTCGCGAACGCGTTGGATGGTTCGCGATCGCGTAAGTGTGAGAGTTAGAACATCGCGTTCACGTGGTGTTTTACGCGTTCGCGTAGAGTAAATTTATGAGGCAGCGAAGTTGTTCTTCATGATCGCGAGGTTGTTTCCGAGATCGCGATTAATAAATTGCTAGGTAGTTTTAAACATTTCAAAAATATGGGTTTGGCCATTTTGTTCAAAACTTGGTTTGGGAGCTCGTATTTGGACAAGGTTTTGAGGGATTTTCAGATATGTCGATTGGGTAATGATTCTACACTTGAGTTTGGTCATATCCCACTAATCGACCCTTAATTTTATCATTTAAATTCGGATTTCAGGTGGAAATTTGGGGAAAATGGAACGAAGTTCTTAAACTAATATTTTGAGTTTTGATTGGGATTTTGACATCAGACTTGGATAATTTTTGTACGAGTGAACTCGTGAATGAATGTGTGTTCATAATTGGTGATTTTTACTCGCTTCCGAGACGTGGGCCCGGGAAGCTTTTTTAGCGATTTTCTAATTTCTTGCTTTAACTTTGATTCCGTTTGTTAGATTAGTTTCTTGTAGTTATATTTGTGTTATATAATTGGTTTTGGCTTTGGGCTATTCGGAGTAGGATATTCGTGGAAAGAGCGTAATTTCAGATTGATTTGAGCTTGGTTCGAGGTAAGTGGCTTGCCTAAACTTGTGTGGGGGAAACTCCCCTTAGGATTGGTATTGTTTTGATATATGTACGTCGTGTACGTGAGGTGACGAGTATGTACACGGGCTAATTGTGTAAAAACCTGATTTTTCACTAAATAGTAGCCTGACTTTCCTCGTATTCGAACTTATTATCATATATAGCATCCTATTAGACTAAGAATGCATGTCTACCTTCCTTAACTGTCTACTTGAACTACGTGCAGGATGTTTTAGTGGTTTTTCCTTCTTTTCCTTAACTTGCACTTAGGATAAATTGTAAGATTTCGTACCGTTTCTATAGAATTCCGTGTTTGGATGCATATTTACTTTGGGACTACGAAACTGCATTCCAGGAGATCCCCCTGTATTTCATATACTTTGGGACTACGGAATGGTATTCCAGGAGATTTCTCTGTCTTGCATATTTAATTTGGCACTACAGAACGGTATTCTGGGAGATCCCTCTTCATATTTACGTTTGGGACTACGAGACGGTATCTCGGGAGATCCCCTATTGAACTGTTGTGTTCTGAGCTGTTGATTTTCCATGATTTTTTCCTTGTTACATTTCAGTCTTTATTACTGAGGTATTTCCTTTGCTTTGCTTCATTATATATATATATATATATATATATATATATATATATATATATATATATATATATATATATA
>ML284217.1:9773-27247 GCA_005239495.1 Nicotiana undulata
CCCCCCCCCAAATGAACCATACCTTTGGCCCCATTCCTTACTTCAAAACTTAAACAAGCAAACTATGTACAGTAACAATGGGAGGCCAGTCAATAACAGAGTAAGCAGAAGCTGTCGATGATTGTGATAATCTTGGCTAAAAGTTTCCAATAGATTTCATGCATTAGCTGATTGCGATGGCAATGTGGGATGATTATGTTCACCTTCATATGTTACAATAAGCATTGAAGGGTCTTCCAAGCATCTCTCCACATGTTTCCTCGCAGGACATCCTCTCATGCTGCTGCATTTATAGTATCCCCTGCACGAGCCAAGGAACACGTTTAGTCTACTGTAAAATGCATTTAACTTGCTCAAAATTGACGCAACATCAGTTGTTTCGCCTCCAAGCATTGCACAACTTGAAAGAGGCACCAGTGCATCACAGATCCTTGAAAGGAAAAATCAAAGACTACATATAACAGCAAATTGATTTGTGCAATCCATTTACTAACATTTGATTGAAAATGGGACAGTGTCAAAGTCGAGCACAACTTTTTCCGTTTCAATTGACAAAAAATAAAAGAAAGTTAATTGAGTAAATCGTTATGCACCCTCCAACTCTGTATTCTCAACGAGTTGGTGAAAACAGAAAACGAAGCAAACTGGACAACATCAGCGACTGTTTGGCATAACAAACTGGAGCTCCCTCGAGCTTATTTCTAAGAATGAGTTAAGCCGCGCAACAGACGCACAAGTATAATGTACATCATAGACAAAGTTAAGCTGAAAAACCTCTCTTTGAATCAACAATTGTATGATCAAGATGCAAATTCACAGACACGTGTTAAAATTAAGCTGCATCTAAACAGGAAAACCTGAATAGTACCTAGGGTACGGAGAACCTTTGATCGGCTTCTGTCCATACTTTCTCCAAGAATATTCATCGGCAGGAATATCGGCTAGCTTGTTACTTATAGCAGGAACTTTGATTGATCTCTTTACCCTATGTTTCCTAGAAAAAGCAATTCCAAAAGTTATTAAACATTTAAAAGATCACAGGATAAAAAGCAAAGCAGGATAAAATACAAACCTCTTCTTTGAACAATGACACCTCCCACTGCTTCCACATTTCACGCTTCCCTCGTCTCCCCTTGCGGAGCACCTTCTCTTGTGCTGGAATGAGCTCTGATCCGCAGAGCGAGAAGTTCCAATTAAATGAAAGCTACTACCATCCAAATTAGCAATGCTACCGTCCACACTCAATGAGGAGATAAAAGACCTAGTCGAAGACATGGTCGGAGTACACGTCGAGCTATCAAAATTTAGACTAATGCCACTATTGCTGCGCCGGTACATCATCTCACCCGACTGTTTCAACTGCTGTTGCTGAAGTAAAAACCGTTGTTGTTGTTGTTGTTGCTGTTGAAGGAAGTTATAGCTCGGCAAAGGCGTTTGTTGGCCAAAATTAAAGGGATGTCTACTATTTGAGCTCAATTCCAGTGAAGAGCTACCCAAAGTTAGATTGCATTTCACATTAGAACCCATCTCCAGGACTCGATTTTCGCGAGAGTCGATAGGAAGTAACCGAAGATGTTTGTGCTGATCATCAATTTTGCAACTTGGGTTTTCCACAAGGATGTTATGAGGTAAAGGGGTCTTAAATTTGTTCACTTTCCTCACTCTTGCATGACCTAAAGTTGAATTCAAAAGAGTGACAACTTTCTTGAACTTGTGTACAGCTTCTCCAGTTTCTCTAACTAATAAATTTCCATACTGATTCTCATCTTGGGGCTTAGATAAAAGACTAATAACTCTATGACAATTCTCAATTGCAGCCTTGTTAGCTTCTTCTATTTCCTCCATTTTACCACTCTCAACCCCAAAATACATAAAAATGAAAAAAATAATTCCTAATATCAAAGTACTTGACCCAAAAACACAAGAAAAACTACAACCCTCTGAAAAAAACCTCAACCTATACTGGTGCTATATACCGGTAGGAGGTAGCAGATACCCCATTAATTTAGTTGAAGTGCGCAAGCTGGCCGAACACTAAGGTTATTAAAAAAAATAAGAAATAGAATTTCAATCAACCAGAAAATAAAGAAGGAAAACAGAAGCAATAAACACCCATTTGCAAGAAAATAAAATAAAATTGGTTTTTTTATTGAAATTTCAAGAAATTAAACTCAAAAAGAAATCATGCTCACAATAGCAGCTAGGAAATCAAGATTGAACTATATGAATGAAATTAACAGAAAATAAAACATACCCAGATGAGAAAATCAGCATAAAAGCAGCAACAATATAGCATTTAATAAGAAAAAAGGCAATAAAGATTGGATCTTTACACTTATTACTGTGTATTGTCAAACTCAAACCCTAGATTCTTCAATTTTCATAGGGGTTATGATGAGGGGGGGAAAAAGAGTTTTTTGGGGGGTGTGAAAGAGAAGACTTTTTTCCTCAGCTAAAGAAAAAGAAAAAAATCACACGTCCAAAAGTGTAGAAAGCTGCAATCTTTAATATTTATTCATGTATTTTGATTGTTTATTTTTAGAAGAAAAACAAAAGAATAGATTAGAGAGAGAATCACATAGAACAGTAGTCATTACTCATTAGTCAAGTACTGGTACTGAGTACTTCAAGATTGAGAGAGAGAATCTCACATTGATTTTCAATTTTCTTCTGAATATTTGATTTTTTGGGTCTTATATTGTTACTATGTTTTTCTGAGTTAAAGCTAGAGTTTGATTATAAATTTTTATATTTATTTTTAAAAAATAATTAATTTATTCTTAAATTTTAAATAAATTACTTATTTTAAATATAAGGAAGTAATATATAACATAAAATTCTCAACAAATTGTAAATTATGTAACTTACTAATCATTTTGGACTATGAGTGTATTAATTGTCAATTATTTGTCATAAGACCTGAGAAAAACAAAGGACCAAACGAAACTGCTGTCTCTGTCATAGACTCACAGATTTCAAAGTGGGTCCCACTATTGAGACCTGTGTTATTCCTTCTCTTTTGTTTATTTAATTGTTTATTGTTTGGTTTGTATTTTTCTGTGTCCACACTTCTTTTTTTTACTACTTCCAAAAATGTATGGTAACTTGTCGTTTTGCTTAGAAGGGCATCTTACCTTGTTTGAACAATTCTATAGAAGAAATTTTTAAGAGTAACTTTAGTCAAAATAGCACGCGCTAGCAAGTTTTTGGATTGATCACTAAAAATAGTGAGTATTTACAAAATTATTGAAAAATAGTCATTATTTTGCTGTAACACAGAAAGTTTCAGTATAATATACTGGAGATTGGTGCACATGTGTATGAACTTCCAACATATTATGCTGGAACTCCAATATACAAAAAGTTCAAGCATAATATACTAGAGATTGGAGCACCTGTGTATGAACTTCCAGCAAATTATGTTGGACCAGTATATTATATTGGAACTCCAATATATTATACTAGAAGTCCAGTATATTATGCTGGAATATTTTCCAGATTTTGAACAGTATTTTCATTCAAAATTGTCTTTACATAGTGGCTAAATTTCGATTACTTTTGAAAATGTGGCTATTTTTCAATTACCTGTAAATCTGACTATTTCTTAATTTCACTCGTAATTTTATGAATGATCATTGAACTTTGATTTATTGTACTAAATTTATTAAACTAATTTTTGCATAAATAAGAACTTAGTACACTTATACTTCACAACAAATAAAGAACATAGAAGGTTAGCACTCAACATTATATTGAGTTATCATGCCAAATTATAAATAAAAAAAGGTTAAATATATTCTTGTACTATCGAAAATAGTCTAAATATACTTGTATAGGTCGAAATCTTATCACGTGAGAATGGCCTCAAAAAGGGAATGGCAAGAAGGTGATTAAGCACACAAGACACTGTAACGACAAGCGTCACAGTCGACATCGAATCATCAGAAGGCTTTTACGGCGTAGCACATGCTATGTCGCTTAGGGAGATCGACCTGAAGTGCCAACAGCAGATTGCAGGATACATGTCAAGGACCAGGGGAAGAGAACGAAACAAGGGGACTTTTTTACTTTTTGAGTCTTCTCTAAGAAGCTTACACTTCTCTAGAAAGTTTACGCTTAAAACTCGGAACAAGGTTCATAACCTTGTTGCAGGTCTATGTAATCATCGTTATAGAATTAATAAAGAGATATTTCCTCAAACATGAGTCGTACATCTTCTTATCCTTCTTTTTTATACATTATAAAGTGATGGTGTAGAAAAGGTAAGCCCACTATTTACATTTGATATCTTTTACGATCTTAGCAGATTCTCAAGCTTAACCATACCCAATATCACTTATATAACATTCTTAATCTAGAGTTAATTACTCTTGGCTAGGATTTACCCTATCTCATCTTATTAATTCTTTTAGAAAAGGTTAACACTTTTTTGCAAAATAATTTGGTACCGTTTGTGGGGATTTCCTAGCCAAAGCTTTAGTTCCCTCTAGATCCACCAAACCAACCAAGTATAAATCCTTACACAAAACCGAAGTTATGCCTGGCTTATACGCAACGCCTACGTCGCTCCACGGCAACAACTCTGGCGCATTGTGAGCGTGAGCCATCGTAGTGGAGCTGTGACTATTACACATCAAGCGCACTTGTAATCTCACTTCCAGGTTGGCACCCCGCACATACCACCCTCACCTTTTACTATATGGGACGATGATTGTTGTATAACTTACTATTAAAATGCTCTTCATTTGTGTGTTTGTGGTATTACTTATGTTTTTATTACCTTGGTGCGTCCGGGACTGAAACAAACCGGGACTCGAACTCGAGGACCTAACGGGTGGAGCAAACTATCCACCCATGGGACGGTCAAGCTCAAATAATGACGAGGATGGATGTGAAGCAGACATCAGGTCTAAAGAGTGCAACCGGCGAGGGAAATGTGACCAATCTCCCTCATTCATCAGCTAACCAGCCAACCAAGGTAACAAATGGTTCCTTATACCTCTAACTCTCTATTCCTTTTACAAAAAAAATGTGTGAAACGAAGAGCAGGGATGCCCACCCCGACTACACGAGCAAAGACTAGCCGACATACCAGCTCTAAATTCCTCCCTACAGCAGCGGGCAAACCGGGAAGAACCCCCTACACCATACCGTAGTTCAAATAATAGACAAACGGCTCAGAACGAACCAACATCATTAAGAAACAATCTCCATAAGCAAGGGACTGGGCAGCAAGCTCAAAGACGCCCCAACACAGGTAGGACATGGGTACCAAGAGCTCGCCCATGTGCTCGCCATAGCGATGCAACACCAACTCACCCAGACATATACACCAAACCACATCTGAAACTCTAAGCAGCGAATTCATCGCCCACACCGTCGACGGCCTCTCCAGGCTGAGCAATGAAGGGACTATATAAAGTGGGAGTCACCCCGATGCATGCATAACCAACGCATGAAACTCTCCAATAAAAAGCAAGGTAGCGCGCGATATTCTTACACCACTCCACTAATCGCCAAAGAAAAACTCGACCTCGCTCGAGTTGCCAAAGTAAAACTCGACCTCGCTAAAACTCAACCTTGCTCGAGTCGCCAAAGTAAAACTCAGAATAACTCGACCTCGCTCGTGTTGCCATAGAAAACTCGACCTCGCTCGAGTCGCCAAAGTAAAACTAGACCTCGCTCGAGTCGCCAAAGTAAAACTCGACCTCGCTCAAGTCGCAAAAGTAAAACTCAAAAAAACTCGACCTCGCTCGAGTCGCCAAAGAAAAACTCGACCTCGCTCGAGTCGACAAAGAAAAACTCGACCTCGCTCGAATTACTTTACATTCGACCTCGCTCGAATTACTTTACATTCGACCTCGCTCGAATTGCTTTACATTCGACCTCGCTCGAATTGCTTTACATTCGACCTTGCTCAAATTAATTTACATTCGACCTCGCTTGAATTACTTTACATTCTAATTCGCTCGAATTATTTTACATTTGATCTTGCTCGAATTGCTTTACATTCAACCTCGCTCGAGTTGCTTTACCTTCGACCTCGCTCGAATTGCTTTACGTTCTACCTCGCTCGAAAATCTTTACATTCGACCTCGCTCGAATTATTTTACATTCTACCTCGCTCGATTTATTTTACATTCGACCTCGCTCGAATTACTTTACATTCGACCTCGCTTGAATTACTTTACATTCGACCTTACTCGAATTGCTTTACATTCGACCTCGCTCGAATTGATTTACATTCGGCCTCGCTCGAACCAAGTAAGATTCGACTTCGCTCGAATGAAGTAAAGGTCGATCCCACCAAATTCCCAAGCAAGACAGGGACTCAGCACGAAAAGATCTGAAGTTCTTTCTCAGAAGAAAAGGGGGGAGGAGAAGCAGGGACATACATCCAAAAGCAAAACTTTATTCATAATTTACATACTCACAACGTCTTACAAGAGGCCAAAATAGACCCCCAAAAAAGATAAAGGGAAACAACAAAGAAAAACAATAACAACAGGCAACACCAAAGAAAAGAACAAAAAAAATCAATCAAAGTACCACGAAACTTCACTCCGCCGCATCTCCGCCATCATCCCCGCCGGCACCACCGTCATCAGAAGAAAGCTTTTCTTTAACCTCAGCATCCCCATCAGCCTCCAATGTCGCGGGATCATAGCCGCAGGCGAGGCGAGCCTTGCGCTCCTTGACGCGAGCGTCTTCAAAAGCGGCCTCGGTGACATTTCGCGCCGCCCACAATTCTTTATATACATCTCGTTTGGCCTCAGCATGGACCCACACCTCATACAAGTGGCGGGGGACAGCAATAGAGGCGGATTCTGGGGGAGCCTGAGCCAATAACTGCGCCTTCTAAGCTTCAAGAGCTACCACTTTATCGCCCAGATTCGAACCATCCCGCTCAAGCTCGCCGATACGCTCTTCGAGCCTTGCCTCCTTCTTCGTGGTCGTCTCCATCTAAGCCTCTCTTTCAGATATGAGGACGCGCACGGTATCTTACAACACCGACGCCCTTGCCACAGCCGCCACCCGAGCCCCTTCAGCCCTCTCTAACTCAACCACCTTCCTCTCTAAGTCGGCCACCTTTTCGGTCCATTCCTCGCTAAGACTAGCAACTTTGGTGGCATTATCCTCGAGCTCGGCTTGCAAAGATGACATCGTCGCCTGATGTTCCTCGTACTTAGCCGCGTCACCCTTGCCCACCTTGAGCTCCTCGTCTTTAACTCTAATCAACCCCTCAAGCTCACTACATCTGTGGATAGATCGCACCAGGTCCTCATCCTTTTTCTCCAGTTCCTCCCTAAGAGACCGAGTATCACCACCCGCTCTAAGTTGCATGTGCATCTCTTGGCACCTGTTGTGATACCGGCGGTATTACGCGACCATCTTCAGAAAGATTCGGCTCGTGTCTCGGCCCGACGAGCGCTTTCAATCTACAACATGTAAGTCTAAAGCAAAAACAAAATAGAAGAGTCAGTGAAAACAAAGGACACAATACAAAGGAAGTTGTCACGACCCGATTTACCCTCCGAAAAGGGATCGTGACGGAACCTAGTCTCCACGACTAGGTAAGCCTAAATTTGCGAAGAAATATAGATAACAAAATAAAGACAGAAAGAAAAACATAAGTAGACATATCATAGCCACTCGGCATGTACAATTATAACTTTCCAAAACCCGAAATGTCACATCTAGTCACAAGCTCCGTGCTAAAATAGATCTATACAACGAAGAAACAGAAATACATAAGATGTCTCTATCTAACTAGAATAGAAGGTGACTCGTAGGATTCTTCGGACGTGGAAGAATTATCTCGCGGTCTCCTCAAGCAGCTACACGACCCCTAGCCACGGAACTGTGTACTGGTACCTGGATCTGCACACGAAAAACATGTGCAGGAAAGGGCATGAGTACACCACAATTGGTATCCAGTAAGTGTCAAGCCTAACCCCAGTCAAGTAGTAACGAGGTCAGGTTAAGGCTCTACTGGATTTTTATAAGTAAAATAGTTTTAAAATAGTACATAAGGATATAAATTCTAAGGTAAGCAGTAGAAATGAATAATCTGAAAGTAAAACAGCAGCAGGGAGCCCTTGGCTCAGCACAAAGTATCACACACTGGAATCTCCCGGGATACGTCCCGAGTTCCAAATGTAAAGATGCAGTACAGAGGGAAAGCTCCCGGAATACGTCCGTAGTCCCAATAATATGCAGTACAGGGGGAAAGCTCCCAGAATACGTCCGTAGTCCCAATTTAAATATGCAGTACAGGGGAAAAGCTCCTGAAATACGTCTGTAGTCCCAATTTAAATATGCAATGCGAATGAATGTCGGATGAGGTGTATTTAAACAGTTCAGGAAAAAGTCACAGGCAGGAACAAGATAAAGACTATCTAACATGGTGCACATTGTATCAAATAGGGAATTTAGGTAACACATGTATACATGCTTCTTCCTATTCTAAACTACACAAGTAGCACATTAAACAGTGAAATAAGAGTAAAATGATTTATGGCATGGATAGGAAAATGGAATTTTAGCAACAATGGCCCGTGTACGTATTCGCCACCTCACGTACACGGCGCCCATACAACAAATAGTGTAAAAAAAACCTAAGGGGAAGTCCCCAACACAGAGTTAGGCAAGCCACCTACCTCGACTGCTCTACTGAACTCAAAACCACGCTCTTGCCACGAGTACCCGACTCCGAATGGCCCAAATCTATTCAATTCAATTTCATAATATAAATATCACTTTAAGAAATCAATATAGCTAATTAGTTCAAAGCTAATACGCGAAATTAGGAAAATTGCCAAAAAAGTCCCTCGTGCCCACGTCTCGGAATCGAGTGAAAGTTACGAATTTAGAACACACATTCACTCACGAACTCACTCGAACAAAAATCATAAAAATCCGACGTCAAAATCTCCTTAAATTCTCATATTTCTACTTGGGGAACTTTCCTCCCAAATTCATGATTTTTCACCCAAATTCATTGACTAGATTGAAGAAATAGTTATATATTAATGATATACAAGTGAATTAAGATTAGAAATCGTTACCTATGAATTTTCTCCTCAAAACCCACTGAAAATCGCCAAATACCGAGCTCTAAATCGTTTTAGAAGATATGAATTTCAAACCCTTGGATTTTGTATAAACATCCCAGAATTCCGCACATGTGACTCATTGGAACGCACCTGCGGAAAATTCATCGCAGGTGCGAAAACCCACTAAATGAACTGAGGCCGCACCTGCGGTCACTGAGCCGCATCTGCGGCTCCACACCTGTGGAACCCCGTCAGCACCTGCGAGCCTAGCAGCCCTTGACCAAATCTGCACATGCGATGCTTTCCTCCGCACCTCCGTGTCCGCACCTGCGGCTCCCCATCCGTAGGTGCAAGACACCAGAACCATCAATGCTTCAGCTGGCTTTTCTAAGTCCAAAATCATCCGTTGAGCATCTGAAATATCCCCGAGGCCCCCGGGACCTCAACCAAACTTACTCACCAGTCCTAATACCTTGTCCAAACTTAGTCGAGCCTTCAAAACACATCATATAACATCAAAATCACCAATTATACATGGATTCAAGCCTAAGAACTTATGAAATTCCAAAATCTACAACTGATGCCGAAACATGTCAAAACTAATCCGAATGACCTCAAATTTTACACGCAGGTCATAAATGACACTACGGACCTACAACTACTCTTGGAATTCTATTCCGAGCCCGATATCAAATTTTCATCTATCGGCCGAAATCGCCAAAATTCTAACTTTCGCCAATTCAAGCCTAAATCTACTACAGACCTCAAAAACACATTCCGGACACGCTCCCAACCCCGAAATCATCCAACGGAGCTAACGGAGTCAACGGCATTCCATTTCGGATCCGTGTTCACACAGTTCCAACTCCGACCCGATTTCTAAAGCTTAAACTCACATATAGGGACTATGTGTCCAAAAACTCTATGAAATTCACAACTAATCATACCGACGAGTCCCATAAGAAGATATAAACGTGGGAAAAGCAGTTATTAGGGGATCGGCGCGCTAACTCTCAAAATGACCGACCGGGTCGTTACAAAAGTAAAGACAAGAAACTCACCCTTAAGGCCATTCCGGACACGCCGCGGGACAAGCCAGAGTCGCTAATCTCCCAGAGAGACCTGATTTCGACGGCGGAACATAACATGTCGAATTGCTGCACCAAATCCATCATATCTTGCAATAAGTTAAAATCAGAGGGGATTTCGAGCACACAGGAAGGACCATCCGCTCTCACAGCAACCCTGGTAAAGCCTTATTCAAACACCCTCATATTCTTAGTATCAATGTCCGAATTGGACTCGTAATCGTCCACCACCACGCCTTTCAATCTCTTGACGGCTGGAGAAGAGGTGCGAACCTACTGAGACGTTGAGGGTCCACTCAGAATACTTGTGGCAGTCGTCGAGCTCTGCCCCGGCGCCACAACGGCCTCTTACGTGCCCGATCCGGGCAATGCTTCCACTCCCTGGGTGATCTCTCTCCTGGTTTCGGACACCATCCCAACAGGATCATCCCTCAAGGGCGTCAATCGAAAGCGTCTTCTCTGAACGCGCACGGTATCTTCCAGCGACGTCGCCCTCGCCACACTCGCCACCCGAGCCCCTCTCTAACTTCACCACCTTCCTCTCCAAGTCGTCCACCTTTTCGGTCCATTCCTCGCTCAGACTAACAACTCTGGTGGAATTTTGCTCTAGCTCGACTCGCAAAGATGTCACTGTCGCCTGAAGGTCCTCGCACTCAGTCGCGACACCCTTGCCTACCTCGAGCTCCTCGTTCTTAACTCTTATTAAACCCTCAAGATCACTACATCTGCGGATAGATCGCACCAGGTCCTCGTCCTTTTTCTCTAGTTCCTCCCTGAGAGACCGAGTATTACCACCCGCTCTAAGCTGCATGTGCATCTCTCGGCACCTGTTGTAATACTGGCGGTATTTCACGGCCATCTTCAAAAAGATTTCAGCCCGCGTCTCGGCCCAACGAGCACTTTCAATCTCCAACATATAAGTCTAAAGAAAAAACAAAGAGTTAGCGAAAATGAAGGACAAAAGACAAAATAAGTAAAGACAAGAAACTCACCCTTAAGGCCATTCCGACCACGCCACGTGACAGGACAGAGTCGTTAATCTCCCAGAGAGACCTGCTTTCGGCGGCGGAACATAACAGGTCTAATTGCTCCACCAAATCCACTGTATCATGCAGTAGGTTAAAGTCCGACAGGATTTCAAGCATACAGGAAGGAACGCCCGCTCTCACATCAATCCTAGTAAAGCCTTATTCAAACACCCTCATATCATCAGGATCAATGTCCGACTCGAAATCGTAATCATTCACCACCACGCCCTTCAATCTCTTGCCGGAGGGAGAAGAGGTTCGAACCTGCTGAGACGTTGAGGGTCCACTCAGAATAATTGTGGCAGCCGCCAAGCTCTGCCCCGGCGCCACAATGGCCTCTTCCGTGCCCGAACCAGGCAACGCTTCCACTCCCTAGGCGATCTCTATCCCGGTTTCAGACACCGCCCCAGCAGGATCAGCCCTCAAGGGTGCATCAGTTGAAGGCGTCTCCTATGACTTTATCCTCTGCCTCTTTGACAAGGCCTTTTCACCAACACTATGAGAGGGTTTTCCCGCCGAACAAACCATGGGGGCCAGATATTCTGAGCGAGGAATAATCTCAATACGACTAGATCCGGATGCAGACTCGACCTGCAAAATAGTCCGATTCCGAGTACCCTCATTAGTAGCTGCCCGTAGTATGGGCCTGGCAGAAGAAGCCGATTGACGGAAAGCAAGAGCAGGGGCTCTCACCCTTCTCGCCCCTCTCTGACCTGTCAACATGACATGCGACCAAATGTAAATACAAGGCAAATAAAAATATGGGGCGAAAGGTAAAACGTCTAAGGCCAAGACAAGGTGACTTACCAGCAACAGGTTTACACCCAAACCTCTCGTGGAAATGTTCCCATGCGTGAATTCCCACCGTGTGAGGCAGAACCGAGATCACCCACTTGCGAATATCGCTAACTTGCGGAGGGGCTAGCCTCTCGGCTGCAATAACACAAAAAAAAAAACAATCAATCGATGAGATCACGAGATGAAAACAACCAATCATCGTTGTAAAAAAAAGGAAAAGTGAAGAAAGTCCTAAGTGCGAAATTCCACGTCTCGGGGAACCCGACGGGGTTAGACACCACGTGTTCCGTGCTGACGCAGAAGAAGCTCTCCCAGAAGCGGAGATTGGTCTTATCGTCCATTTCGATCACCAGGCTCTTAGTACCACGGTGACGAAGGTGCATCATGGTGCCCCTATGAAGGCTAGGGATGAAGAGATGAAACAAGTGTTGAAGAGAAACCCCACGGTTGGCCAACTCTGCTTCCCCAGGGCACCACCTCATCTACCGTCCAAAAACTCTCGCCTTCCGCCAAACTCATTCCCTCTTCGAGGAAAGGCACGACATTTTTCGGTAGCGAAGCACCAGTGACTCGGTCAGGGTTAGAAGAAGTACTGGCCATCGCTTCAAATGATTACGCATATCGTGGATAGAAAGAAAGAAGGGTAACAGTTACAGGGATTGCCTGCGAAAAAAGAAATAAGAACTAGGAGGGAAGAGAAAATGCTTTTAAAATCTTCTTGAGAATGATTTGGAAAATGCTACATTCGAATGACAAATTCTCCTATTTATAGAGACATAAATACGCCAGTTCTAGAAATGAAACGCCGCCTTTTTCAAAAAGTAATGGGAGAGGCACGGAAAATGATGCGACACACAACAGACATGTGCCATAATGACAACTGACGAATTTAATGTCATTTCAACTAATACACTGGTCTGACGACTCTCTCAAAATGTCACATCGTCGCCCCACTGAGAAGTGCTCGCCCTTCGCCTAAAACGCACAAATTTCTCGGTGTTCGAATTGATGAGGTCCGCCCATCGTGCTCGCCCAAAGGGACTAACTGTATTGGTCGAAATCTTACCATGTGAGAATGGCCTCAAAAAAAAAGAAGGTGATTAAGTCGTGATTGTGCACACAAGACACCGTAACGACGAGCGTCACGGCCGAGGTCGAATCATCATAAGGCCTTTATGGCGTAGCACATGCTATGGCGCTTAGAGAGGTTGACCTGGAGCGCCAACAACAGATTACAGTACACCGGTCAAGGACCGTTGAGTAAGGGATAACACCTAGTACATATACAGGGGAAGAGAACGAAACAAGGTGGGCTTTTTACTTTTTGAGTCTTCTCTAGGAAGTTTACACTTCTCTAGAAAGTTTACGCTTAAAACTCGGTACATGGTTCAGAACCTTACTGCAGATTGTAGAGTGATGGTGTAGAATATCAATAAAGAGATATTTCCGCAAACATGAGTCGTACATCTTCTTATCCTTCTTTGTTATACATTGTAGAGTGATGGTGTAGAAAAGGTAAGCCCATTATTTACATTGATATCTTTTACGATCTTAGCGGATTCTCAAGCTTAACCATACCCAATGTCACTTACATAACATTCTTCTATCTAGAGTTAATTACCCTTGGCTAGGATTTACCCCCTCTCCTCTTAATAATTCTTTTAAAAAAAGGTTAACACTTTTTTGATAAGACAATACTATTTGTTTTACTATTTGGTTATTTTGGACACTACCGTTATACTATGGAACAAATACCCTTTACTATTTAGAAATCTCCCGTTTTCATTAAAGGGTATATCTTTGGTGCTACTTGCTAGTTGCTATTAGAGTTTGGTTGTTGAGAATATTGGTTCATTTTCCTATGTTATAATTTAAATATGAAATTTTTTACTTAAGTTATCATTTACCACGTTTGATCGCTAAGTTAAAAAATTTATAGTTTTTTAGGCGGGCGGCTATTCATTCCACCTAAATCTAATTGTATTTTACATGCTTTTACCCTTATGGAGTCTATCATTTATTAAAGATTTGAAGTTCGAAACGGTGGTGAAAGCAGAGGCGGATGTAATATGCTTAATGAGTAGTCGAAATCGTGAAGTCTAACTAACGGGAAGTGCTTATGAATTAGTTCCAAGAAAGCGAACGTTCACGTCAGGAATATAGGCTGTTAAGGATGTACTTGCTTTTTCACTTTTTACACAGAGCATATGCATTGTATGTGCGAAAGAGACAATCATTCAATAAATGTTATATTCTGAACTCACTAATTTGAATGCCATTCGGGTGAAATGCTTAAAAATTTATAAAAGCTACGTAGTTTAGACAAATATTCTCAAAGACAAGACATTAGTAATTTTTAGAAAAAGCCCAAGTTCGAGGAATTATCTTCTTTTGATTCGACTTGAGAGTAGATATGTAAATTGCTTTATTTGTCTACTCATTATTGTGTGAATAATCGAGAGCAGGAAAAAGGAAAAAAGATAAGGTCACGTACTACTTTAAGGCACATTGGTTAATGATATAGTGAACACAACTTTTTCTTTTGTTGGGCTAAAAAGCATTGGAAAAAAGCCTTGCTGCAGATCAAAGTACCTGGGGATCCGTCACATAAAGTCAGTCACACAGAACATCATACATTTTTTGAACTTATGAATAGTCTATCAAACATGGAGTCTGGATATAAAGTTTATCGGTCTTCGTACAACAACAACAACCAAAATAAATCAGTGTTATAATGTGTAACTAGACCTTATTTTCATCCCATAAAAATAGAGAAATGTTTTCGATAGGTTTTTTATAAAGTTCTCAACTAATATACAATAATAATAGGGTATACGCTCAACATTTATGAATAATTAATAAACTTCCTTATATACGCTATATATATAGAAAGAGAGAATATAAGCAAAAGCTACCTAATTCACGTGAATCGTATTTTACTCCGCCTTTGAGCCCTACAAGCATTTACATGGTGAATTACAGTATTAGTTCAATAACTTTATTGTATTCTCTTTAGGCGTTTCTTTCTTCTTCTTTTTTGGTTTAACCATCTAATATTCGAAATCTACTGACCTAATTAATTAACATTTACACCGTAGAAAACTTATCATATAAGATTTTAACAAAAAGAACTCCATTTTTAATGCTCGAATCCAAAATTTCTGCATGATTACGATGGAGGAACAGTTAATATTTCATATGAGTTGATGATCTTTAATAATTCACTCCCCTGTCAATCATATAATGTGAAAGGAAAGACAAGACTTGCCAATGCAACATACTGATATTTGATATGCAAGCTGCAACAGAGAGGGTTTCCAATGGAAGAGGGGGTTTGTAGTGAGTTTCAAACCAAAGTGTGGTTCTTTTGGACTCAAAGAATCATAATGTGTGAAAAATAAAAATTAGCCATACCATGCTATACTTAATTATTGGTCCCACCAATAATTGTTTTAGTAACTGACACACCAATAATTTAACAGGGCGGCGAAATACCGTGTTATATATAAAAGTTGGGCCCACTAATAATACTTCTAAACTTAATTGACAGACCAATAATTCAATTGGGTATAGCACGCATGTTTAAGGCGCTATACATCAATTCTTTTCTTATTTGAAGAGTTTCAGGAGGATTTTGTAAAAATCCATTCAGAATCCTTCTAGTCTTCCGAAATATTTGTTCGTTAAGTTATTTTGCATTTTGTCATAATGTATGAAGAGCGAAGAATTAGGGTCTCAGTATATTTGGGGGGAGTGGGGTGAGGTTGTGGTAGAGAATAACTCAGTACACTATAGTTGTTCTCCAGAGTATCATGTTAAGTTGCCACTTACAATGAAGTACGATATTGTAACGACCCAGCCTGTCGTTTTGTGTGTTGGGACTCCGTTCCCGTGAATGACTCTTTCCATAGCGGCTACTTGTGACTTATGACTTGTGTGGGCAGGTAGTTCGAGATTCGGAAGTGATTTGGCCAGTTCAGGAACACTTGGTTCCTGAAGGCTAGCCTATTTGGCTAATTTTGGTTCCGAGAAGTGTTTTGAGCAAACGACCTCGGAATCGAGTTCTGACAGCTCCAACAGCTCCGGATGATGATTTCGGACTTGGGAGTGTGTTCGCCTTGGGTTTATGATGACCCGGGAGTGTTTCGGCACCTGAATCGGAATTCAGGATTTCATAAGATTTGGAATTTAGCCTGAAATTGGACCTCGTGATATCATGGTCCGAATGGAATTTCGAAACTGGCAATAGTTCCGTATAGTCATTTATGACTTGTCCACAAATTTGGGGTCATTCTGAGCAGTATAGACCCGTTCGGCGTATTGATGAGCCATTTGATTTTCTTGAAATCCTAAGTTTGATCTAAGGGGTTTTGGAGAGTGATTCTTGGTTTGAATGATGTTTTTAGTGTTCCGGGAGCTCGAGCAAGTCCGTCATGTGATTTGGGACTTATTGGTATTATTTGTCGAGGGCTCGGGTGGGCCCAGGGGTCTCCCGGATCCCGATCGGGGTCAAAAACAAGCAAAACTCATAGCTGGTGGGAATTTACTGGTGTGACCGCACCTGCGGTCCATGAGCCACAGGCGCGAGGTTCGCACCCGCAGAAATTCCTTCGCAGGTGCGGCTCCAGCCGCAGGGGCTATCCTTTTCTCCGCAAGTGCGGACAAAAGCCCGCAGGCGCGACCTTCCCTAGGGGCCCAGGCCATCGCAGGTACGGCCAATTTCCTGCAGGTGCGAGAAATCCCCTAGTGCCCAGGCCTTTTTCCGCAGGTGCGACCCTTTACTCTGCAGGTGCGAGTCCGCACCTGCGATCCAAAGGTCGCAGGTGCGGAAATTGCTAGGCAGTCCTATTAAAAATCCCAAGTCGTGAATTCTTTTCCCAAAAATCATATTTCCTCCATTGTTAACGACCCCAAGAGCTCCAGAACGGGTATTTCGGCCTAGAAACTCAGGTAAGTGATTCCCTAACCCTCCGCATGTCAATTTCTTCCGTCCTTTGGAAATTTCATCTTCCGAATTCATAGAAATTCATAAGAAATTGTTGGGGAGAATAGAGGGTTTTGAGGAAAATGTGAATTCTGATTTTTGGGCCATTGAAGGATGATTAATTGAGTAAATCTTGATCCTTAGGCGACGTATAGCGCGTTCCTTAAAGAAATATATTTTTCCGGACGCCGAGGCTCGGAATTTAATTTGCCAAGTATGTCAAGAATGTGTTTTTAAGGGAAATCCTTAATAAATCCTCCTTGAATCTTCCTAAATTGATATAATTATGAGCTTTTGGCTAGTTGCGATCCATCGAGGGTGATTCGGAGGATTCGTGCGTCTTGTTGATTGGTCCGTTGGCCGGAGGAGCACTTGTCCAGGTGAGTCTCCTTTCCAAACTTTGTAAAGGGGAAATGTCCCCTAGGCTCTTTGATTCTAATTGTACTTGTTGAGGGGCCTACGTACGCACCACGTGACGAGAGTCTGTACGTGGCATCTATATTGTATGTTGGGTAGCCGT
>ML284225.1:0-16231 GCA_005239495.1 Nicotiana undulata
ACCTTCTGGCAAGGTCAATACCGGTGCCGAAGTCAATCTTGATTTCAATTCCTGAAAACTTTTATCACAAGCGTCAGACCACTGGAACTTCACTGCTTTCTGCGTCAATTTAGTCAATGGGGAGGTGAGGGTAGAGAATCCCTCCACAAACCTCCGATAATACCCAGCTAGACCCAAGAAATTGCGAACCTTCGTCGGGGTCGTTGGTCTAGGCCAATCTTTTACTGCTGCGATTTTCTGGGGATCAACCTGAATCCCTTCTCTGGAAACAACATGACCCAAAAACGCGACTGATTCTAGCCAAAACTCACATTTTAAAAATTTAGCATACAGGTGGTGATGACGAAGAGTCCGTAGGACTGCTCTAAGGTTATTAGCATGATCTTCCCGACTCCGCGAGTAGACAAGGATGTCATCAATAAAAACAATCACGAAGGAGTCTAGAAATGGCTTGAAAATCCGATTCATAAGATCCATAAAAGCTGCTGGAGCATTGGTCAGCCCAAAGGACATTACCAGAAATTCAAAATGACCATAACGAGTCCTGAAGGCGGTCTTAGGAATATCCTGCTCCCTGATCTTCAACTGATGATACCCAGACCGTAAATCAATTTTGGAGAAGAACCTCGCACCTTGCAATTGATCAAACAAATCATCTATTCAAGGCAATGGATACTTGTTTTTGATAGTGACTTTGTTGAGCTGCCGATAATCAATACACATCCGAAGCGACCCATCCTTCTTTCTAACAAAAAGAACCGGAGCACCCTACGGCGACACACTCGGCCGAATGAACCCCTTATCTAGTAAATCCTTCAACTGCTCCTTTAACTCCCTTAACTCTGCTGGTGCCATTTTGTATGGTGGGATAGATATTGGCTGCGTGTCTGGTAGTACATCAATCACAAAATCAATCTCTCTATCTGGCAGAATCCCTGGAAGATCGTCCGAAAATACTTCAAGGAACTCATCCACAACTGACACGGACTCGGGGGCCGACACTTCTGAGGCGGTGTCCGCGACCTGGACCAAATGATAGATACACCCCTTCTTAATCATCTTCGATGCCTTAAGGTAGGAGATAAACCTACCTTTCGTCACCACACCATTCCCCTTCCACTCAATAACCGTCTCATTAGGAAACTCGAGTCTCATGACTCTCATTCAGCAGTCGAGCTTAGCAAAGCACGAATAAAGCTAGTCCATTCCCATAATAATATCAAAATCTACCATCTCAAACTCAATAAGATCGGCCGTGATAACGCGACCACATACTGTGACAACACAATTCTTATAGACTTGCGCTGCTGTAATAGAATCACCAACCAAAGTTGATATAGAGAACGACTCATGAAGCTGTTCGGGTTCTATCCCAAAACTTGAAGCAATAAACGGGGTAACATAGGACAAGGAGGACCCCAGATCAATAAGAGCATATCAATCAAGTGCTTGGACATTCAGAATACTTGTGACAACATCTGGAGAAGCCTCCGCGTTCTGGAGACCACTCAAAGCATAGAATCGGCTGGGTCCGCCTCTACCACGAGCCCCACCCCTAATTACACCACGTCCTACTGGAGCTGGAGGGTGCACTGAAGATGTGGCGGCTAAAGAACCGAATGACTGGGCAAACCCCCTACCTATGCCCTGGCTGGGCGCACGGCAATCCCGCTGAAGATGACCCCTCACCCCACACCTGTAGCATATCGGGCGATCCAAATAACAGGCCCTCCCCTGCTGCTGGAACCTTCCTCCGGGATGACCTGACTGATGGGGTCTCCTGCTGTCGGATCCTGATCTCCAATGGCTATTCGGCTAATAATGGTGCACGGATGGCGGTGCACTGGCTGAAGACTGTGCATAAAACTGGGATGGCCCTGATGGTCCCCTCCCCTGAACTGGTCTGCCCCCTGAAACTGCGCTACCTGAGTGACCCACCGACCGGGCCCTGCTGCTACTCTCTCTGTCTGCCTGTATCTTCAACTTTCTAGCCTCCGTAACCTGGGCGAATCCCACAATCTTCCCATAATTCATGTCCGAGTGCAAAGCCGCTGTAGTAGCCTCATTCACAACCAAAGGACTGAGACCCTGAACAAATCATCGAACTCGAGCATCCATGGTCGACACCAACTGGGGAGCATACTTGGACAACCTTACGAACTCCATGTGGTACTCCCAAACACTCATACTTCCCTGCTTGAGGACCTCAAACTCAGTAGCACGGGTTGCCATAGCCTCGGCAGGCAAAAAGTGATCCATGAACACATCTACGAACTCGCTCCATCTAGCCAGAGGACTTCCCTCTCCACGGGAACCCTCCCACATCTCAAACCAGGAATATGCTGCTCCCCTCAGCCTGCACGAAGCTAACTCAACCCCCTCTGTCCCTGCAGCCTTCATCACCCGAAGGGTCTTGCACATCTCATCAACAAAATCTTGTGGATTGGCCTCTGGATCCGTACTTGAGAACTCTGGAGGGGCCAATCACAGAAACTGGTTGACTCTGGAGCCGGCGGAATCTCCCTGTCCGCTGGAGGACGCAGGGGTAGCATGAGATATTTGGGCCTGGGCGGCCACCAACTGAGTTAACATATGAATAGATCCTCTGAGGTCCCCCTTGGACGTATCGGGACCGAATGCTGGAACCGTAGAGGGATCAGGAATGTCAGCGGGAGGGATTGCAGCACCCTCCGCCGCCGCAGGAACATGAATGCTTTGATCCGGAATAGGAGGGTCCGGCAAATTCAAAGCCGGGGAGTCACTCTCACCCGCACTTCCAAGTACATGATTCACAGCCACACTTGGGGTGGCATAGGCCTCAAGGCCGAGTCGAGCTCTCTTCTTTGGTGCCATTACTGAACAATTTCGGAACAAAGCACGAATTAGACAAGAACATTTTCAGTCTCCACCTCACCGCACGATATAGAATAACAATGAAAAAAGTAATTTCCTAAATGTCCGTGTAGCCCCCTAATTATAGATGTGGTCGACAACACACCGATAAGAAGGGCTCTACTAGACACGGCTCCGAGACATCCTAGGACTCTTTTAAAACCTTAGGCTCTGATACCAAGTTTGTCACGCCCCAAAACCAAGGGACACGACCGGCACTCGACCGGATAGCCTCAGTCAAGCGGACCTAGATTTCTTTTTCCTCCCCACGTATTACCCCGAAAATTCCGATGTACATTATTCAGTTACAATTAAGACGCATTCTTACAATTTGAAATTAAACCATAGAATTCTGCCATTACCAACGTGTAGTACAATACTTACAAAATATACGTAACACACAGTTTTACTTTACGTGGTCTACAAGTCAAACTGCCCAAAATACATAAGTACATAACCCACACTTTCTGTCTACGGAGCCTCTAAGAGTACGAAGGAGTTATATATAAACAAGGCTCCGACTATACCTTACACAAGTACCAAAATGAAAATTCAGAAGAAAAGGTGGCATGAACCACACTGGGCCCCGAGAGGAGATGGGCTCACCAAATCAGCTGATAGGACGTAGAGGAGGCACTACTATCGGTGGGCTGGAGTACCTGCTATAGAACCACCTACAATCATCACAAGAATGTAGCGCCCCCGACAAAAAGGACGTCAGTACATTTGAATTGTACTGGTATGTATGAACAAACTTTACTCTAAGTAAACTCAATAATGCACATGCAAGAGACAGACATAGAGTCACAAGATCATCGCACACGACATAGTAAGATACACAATGGAAGTTCCACAATTTTCACTTCATCATAATCACAATCTCAATTACACCCTTGTCCCTTCTCATATTTCACCCTTATTTCTTCTGTTGCGGCGCGTAACCCGATCCCACCTGACAATCACAATCATTTGTTGTGTTTCTGTTACGGCGTGCAACCCGATCCCACCTGACAACTGTTGCGGCGTGCAACCCGATCCCACCTGACAATCACAATCACACCCTTATCACTTCTCACATATCACCCTTATCTCCCATGTTTGCGGCGCGCAACGCGATCCCACCAAGCAATCAAATCTCATATCAATGATGACAAATCACAGTTCAATCACAGAAAACTTCAGCAATAAGAATACAGTTTCTTTACATAGCCTTTAGCATATACATTCATACTCTTGGATTCATTATCCTCCTAGCACCGTTTTACAAAAGATGGTAGTGTGGTGATCAACTAAAGACAGACAAGTAATACACTTCACACCTCAACATAATTCGGACAACCAGTTGCACATATTCATAACAATACACGTACCGTATGCTCGAACACCACAAGTGATTTTACAAAGATTAAAGTTAGCCATACATACCTGGAGTCGAGTTTCCCTTTTTAATTTCTATTGCAATTCACCGAACCGCCTAGCACCGTCAATCTAGTTCACAATGCAACATATTTACCTTAGAATTAGGAGTCTCGAGTTCATTTGAGCATTTTATCAAACACTATGTGATCCCTTAGATTGACTAAACCCTTTTTAGTGAAAGATTACTCTACTTGCTTCCCTTTGCTAGGTTATGGAAGATTATTCACATGCATGCAAGGTCCCAACTTTTCATCCCCAAGAACCAACCTATGAGTGTTTTATTCTTAGTTAAATCCCTAGAATTTGAGAAAATAGGATGAAGTCTTACCTCTTATGATGAAGAAGATGACTACTACTTGATAAACTTCCAAGCCTGGGTAGAGATGGAGGACCAATTTGGGGAAGATGAGGACTTCTCCCTCTAGAACCCACTCTCACTTCTCTCCATTTTGTTCAGAAACCAGTTAAAATGAAAGGGGGCAGGGGTTAAATGAAACTGGGGTCGGGTATAAAAATATAGAAAATTAAAAGACTGTGTCGAATATGCGGTCAGAAATGCGATCGCATTCCTGTCATGCGGTCCGCATATTGTACCGCAGAATAGCCCCCAGGTGGGCCAATTTTTGAAAACATTCTGCCTGAGTATGCGACCACTATGCGGTTCGCATACACGTTATGCGATTGCATTGTGCGTCGCATAACACCCCTTTAGTTGGGCAGTGATCTGCCCGTGTATGCGACCACTATGCGGTTCGCATACACGTTATGCGATTGCATTGTGCGTCGCATAACACCCAAATTTCTGGAAAAATTAAGTTCTTTCAAATCCTGGGGTACTTTTACAAAATCAAGGTCCGTTTTAAGAATTTCCACAGAGATAACAACTCGGGACTTATTCGGGCATTATTTTAAGCAAGAAATTTTACGGGTCTTTACACCGGGATCAAAACAGTGAGGCCGGTGCCCTTGCTAACTTAGGATCATTGGTCGAGGACGATGAGCTCAACTCGAGGGTAGTCGTACAACTCATGAGATCGGTGGTGGAAGAAGGTCATGTCGAGATAAACTATATAAGCCTGACTTGGGATTGGAGAAACAAATATGTAGAATATCTGAAGACTGGAAAACTGCCCTCGGATCCAAAAGAGTCGAGGGCCCTGCGTACAAAGGAAGCCCGATTTAGCTTGTACGAAGATGGAACCTTGTTCAGGAGAACGTTCGATGGCCCACTAGCGATATGTCTAGGACCAGGAGAATCCGAGTAAATTCTAGGAGAAATTCACGAGGGCACCTGTGAAATCATTAGGGCGGCGAATCATTGGTTCAAAAGGTGATCATAGCCGGCTATTATTGGATCGACATGGAAAAGAGCGAAGGAGTTCGTACGAAAATGTGATGGATGCCAAAGACATGCATGCTCCGATGATTCACCAACTTGGGGAGCTGCTGCATTTGGTTTTCTTGCCATGGCCGTTCATGAAGTGGGGAATGGACATCGTCGGCCCCCTTCCATGGGAACCCAGTAAGGTTCAATTTATTTTGTTTATGACTGACTATTTTTCTAAGTGGGTGGAAGCCCAGGCATACGAGAATTTCAGGGAAAAGGAAGTCACCGATTTCATTTGGGACCACATCATGCCAGTTTGGAATGCCGACCGAGGTCACGTGTGACAACGGGAAATAATTCATCGGTAGCAAAGTAACCAAATTTCTTGAAGACCACAAGATCAAAAGGATCCTATCCACACCCTACCACCCTAGTGGTAACTGACAAGAATAATCGACCAACAAAACCATACTCCAGAACCTTAAAAAGTGGTTGACCGGCGCCAAAGGAAAATGGAAGGAAATCCTACCTGAAGTCATGTGGGCATACCGTACGACCTCGAAGTCCAGTATCGGGGCCACTCCATTCTCATTGGTTTACGACACCGAAGCTCTAATACCAGTCGAAGTCGTAGAACCAAGTATTAGATTCCGATATGCAACAAAGAAATCAAATGACGAGGCCATGAGTACGAGCCTAGAGCTATTGGATGAAAGGCAAAGCCGCCCTCGTTCGGTTGGCTGCCCAAAAGCAATAGATTGAGAGATATTACAACAAAAGGACCAAACTTTGATACTTCAATGTCGGGGTTAAGGAAGGTCATATTGAACATTCGAAACCCAAACTAGGGGAAATTGGGGCCGAACTAGGAAAGGCCATATCATATAATCGAAATCACCGGAAAGGGGTCCTACAAACTCGGAATAATGAATGGTGAACAACTACCAAGCAATTGGAATATAACTCACTTGAAATGATATTACTGCTAAGGTACGACCCCATTCAGTTTCTTTTACTTATATTTTGGAGTAACGCTTGAAGGTAACCAACAAGGAGAAGTACAATACTTTTTAGGCCTGAAAGCACACGTAGCACTCTTTTTCCCTTGAACTGGTTTTGTCCCAAATGGGTTTTCCGATAAGGTTTTAAAACAAGGAAACAATGGATCGAGCTAACTTAGAATCAAAGACCGATAATGAATCGGTGTCGAAGAGCACATTAACATTATCCGAGGCTTCTCTATGATCAACCTCAAATATTGGGGGACACTACCCTTGTATATCGACTTTAGCAAGGGAAGAAACTTCGTGACCGAAGGGTCTCGATCGATAGGATTTATTGTAAGGGCTAAACGGTCAAATGAACAGTGTCCACACACATTACTCGAGCCCTGACACAAAGCTTTTACACATTGTAATTATGACGCACAAGAATAAAAAAAAGTCTCTTCATTGCGGATAAATATCGTGTCTTTTTAATTTTTTCTTGCATTCCTTAAGAAATTTCCTACTTCTGATCCCCTAAAGGTATCGAGCCCAAGAGCCACCTTAGTCCGAGTTCAAATGGTCGCTCCCACCCAAGGACTGGCGTTCAAAACCAAGCTCGGACGGTCCGAGCTATCAGAGCTCGGGGGCATAAGACGTATTTGGCAACGCCCAAATTTTAAAGGCTACGACCACCCACCTCGGGGACTGTCATCTTAGGAAAACCTGGATAACTCGGATAACTATATTAACACGGGGAAACACCCTATAAAAAAGCTATGACTATATTAACATGACTCGGAGATGTCCGAGACCAGTAACAAAAACAACAAGGCCTTAAAATTTCAACTGATTCTAAAGGTTACTGGTTAACACCAAACTCCCGCGATGCCTTAAAAAGAAATAAAGTTGAAGGCAAGGTTTGTTCGAACCTCCGAACATAACCTTACTATTTCATGCTAAGGCATTTAGATCTTTGCTAATATAAGTAAATAAAGCAAAGAGAAAAATTCCAAAGCTGTTGAAGGAAAAACGCCTTATAGACATAATCAAAAATTCTTTTTACAAGGACAGAAAACCCTGATACATATTTTTACAAAGGCCGAATGTCCTCAACAAAAGGATAATACAAAAAAAACAGAAACATCTAAAAGGGCCTAAGTAGCCTAGTCTTCGTCGGTGGCATCATCATCACCTTCGGGTCTCCGCCACCCTCGGACTCGCCCAAATCTTCAGACTCCTCGTCATCTTCGGGATAAGCTAATTTTTTGGCCTCTGCTTTGAGATCTTTGGCACTCTCAATAAGTCGAAGCCCCGAGCATGAATTTCCTCAAGGGCCTCCCTCCGAGATTGCCACTTCGTGTGCTCGATGATATCTTTTGTTTGAACCTGAGCCGCATCGGCATTGGCCTTATAAACGACCACCATCTCATCAACATCAACTTTAATTACTTTTGGCCTCCGACTTGACCGTTTCAAGCTTCTTGGCCAGATCTTCTCGATCGGAGATGGGCAAATTCAGCTGGGAATGGAACTCCTTGATCTTCTTGGATTGTACCAAGGAATTCTCCTTTACAGCTCGAAACTGGACCTCAGCTGAAGCTAGTTGTGCCCGGGTGGTCTCCTTTTCTGAGGCCAGGTGGTCCATGTTCTTTTTTCATTCTTTGGCCTCGGCCTTTACCGCATCCACCTGTGCCCGGATGTCACGCCCCAAACCTGATGAGGCATGGCCAGCACCCGGTGCCACACTCGGCCCGAGTATACCACTTTGTAACTGTAAACTATGGAGGGGTAACTTAGACCGATGAGGCCATATTCTAAATCATATGAAAATATCGTCTCTCTCATCTTAGGGGTAAACATACCCAAAATTTCATATATATATATATATATATATATATATATATATATATATATATATACACACAGGCTGATGAGGCCTCCATGAACATCTACTAATATACAAACTATACATGACTAGTTTACAAGCCTCTAGAGATAACAAAACTGTATCACGATCGGGTCTGGACCTATGTATATAAAGTGGACTCCAAGGTCTAGACCTGGTAACTCCGAAGAAGTGGAACTTACCAACCAAGCTGATGTTTAACTCTGTCTACTGAGAAGTTCTATCCAATTATCTATCAGAACCCGCAGTCATGAAATGCAGCGTCCCTAACAAAAGGGACGTCAGTACAAAATAATGTACCGAGTATGTAAGGCAATAGAATAACAGAAAGCTGAAACTAAACTGATGATATTGTTTACCTTGAAAATGGTAAATACAATTAAATTTGATTATGTGGTTCTAAAAATATGTGATTTATTTTAATGCTAGTTATTAAGAAATAGATGCTAAGTGTGAGTAAAAGAAATGAGATAAGAGTGATGCGAAATCAATGATAGGCGAACCAGACTGCCTCAAGTTGGGGGTTCCGAGCTGGCCGAGATAGGTCCTCGAGGTCGAGGCTCGAAGTCAGTGAAGAACGATCGATGAAGCCGTAATAGTTTTATTGGCCTCAGGGGAGGCTATTTTATATCAATGATGGATAATAAATGAAATGTAATCAATGAAATACAATAAATGAAAGTAATAAATCAGTAAAGAGACAATATAAGATGTTTGAGTTAGAGAGCAAAGAATGTTCTTGTTCCTTGTATTGAATATTGTGTGTGCAAATAAGGGTCCTATTTATATAGGGGGGAAATCCCAACATAGTACATAAGCATTTATTACAAAGATATACAGCTAGTACAACTTTTTAATGTCATAATACGGACTTGTACTTTGTTTCAGACTTGGCCGCCTTAGCCCTCGCGCCGCTCGCTCATGATAGTCATAGACCTGCATTGCCTCGAGGTCGAATATAGGGAATACTCAAGGTCGGTCCTCAAGATGTATCTCTATCCTTATGCGGATAAGCTACGAAATGCCATAGTAAATGTAAAATCGGTCTCTCCGATTTTAGCCGTGTACAAATATAATAACTGAAAGTAACTAGGAGTAAAAAATGATCTGAAGATATTCTTACCTGCTGATACTAACTCAACTCTCTCAATATAGTAAGTAAAATAGTTGTCTGGCATTATAAGGCTCTGTACATATAACTGCTCCGCCATAGTAGGCTCGCTCATATGTGCTCGGCCATACTAGGCTCTGTATCTCGGCCATTTGGGGCTCACTCATAGGCGCTCGACCACAGTAGACTTGGTATATAACTTACCATCTGATCAGAGGTTACCCAATAGGGGCCTACCCACCGATTATAGCTCGGTGCTAGTGAAAATACTGTAATACTATATATATATATATATATATATATATATATATAGACTCTTAACACTCTTGGCTGAAAGAAGACAATACTAAACTGAATATAAAGTCCCGATAAGGGAGAATACTGTAACTTATAAGACTAGGATAATGTACATAAGTCAAGAATACAAACTTATCTTTATGTCTCGTTATCAAATGCATGTAGTTACGGGATCATACAAAAATGAAGGAAAGGTTTAGACTTAACATACCTTATCACATTCTTTCCAATAACCATGTTGAACTCGTATCTTCTTACCTTAATCTACAATAATGATAACAATACTATTATTAAGTTACGAAAGGTACAACTATCGTCGAACGACAAACTTATTTTATATTAAAACATGCAGCATCTCCCCTATAATCTGTACTTCCTCCCAATCAGAGATAACACCAACAACACAAGAACAACAACATATATACATTATTTTTCAACCTTATATACATTACAACATACTACAAAAAAGCCCAACACAACCCAATCACTTCATATACAAAACGACCACCATAGTAGTGTCAAACAACCATAAACTGCTACGACGAATGATCATACCACCATCCTGCATATATGGTGGTGTTTCTCCCCACCCTTTCTCACCCAAAACACCCTAAAAAGTATCAAAACACGCAAAACAACATCAAGACGAAACAACCCTATACAAAGTCCACTACAAGTTGAATAACTCGAACTCACAGCTTCCGATCATCGTCTCGTGAAATCTTACCATTATAGCATGGATTTCCATAAATTTACAGCAATAAAAATGGATGAAATACAGTAGTAAACCTACCTTATTTGTTGAACATCTCAGCTCCTATCTTGGTTCTTCAAACCCTAGGTTTTCATCCAACTAGAACTTGAAAAGAAGAGAAAATCAAATTTCGGAGGATTTTTACAAGGGCTTATGTCTGATTATTTTTCTATATAATGAGTGTTATATTTTCAGGAGATAAGAGCTAAAAAGGGATCTTTGTCCGACCCGGAATAGCCTCTTTTTGGACATATTTAGTCCTCTAATATAAGCAAGTAGGTGACTCACCTGCTTGTCACCTAACAGTCTGCGCAGTCTTGCAAAAATGCATATATCTCTCTAATCCAATTTCGTATTGACAAAAAGTTTAATGAATTAGAAACTAGACTCATATATCTTCAATTTTGCATGTGGATCATCCCGTAAATCCAAGTGTATTGGGATAAAGACACAACTACATTTGACCTAATTTCAGCACATTTATGAATGTAACTTGTGATGACCTTTGCCAACTTTTTTTCCCCAACTCATTTGACCTAAAAACATAATACACGACTATCATGCGAATAAAATAACTCATAACATAACATACTTATCATGTTAATCACCCTATTCTTATCCCAAAATCACATGTTATAATATTCCTAACTTGTCGACTTTCGACGAAACTTATTTTTTTCAATTTGTTTAGATTCTAAGTCTTTCAACCCTCATGGTACTTTTTATTCATGATCTTAAATATTTGTAACCTCCATGGTAACATGATTAACTTACTTTATGTACTTTCAAAGATGATCTCATTTCTGAGCTTACATCAATTAACTTACGACGTACTCTCACGTACGAAAATGTGGGGTGTAACATCATTCCCTCCTTCGAAACATTCGAGGATGCGCTTATCAGTCTCATAACTCATAGTTTTTTTTGAAACCTTAATACTGTCTTTTCCCTCTAGGTAGTTGTTCTATGAATAAATCCAAAGGGCAAGGCATTCCCCCCTCTAGGCCTCTTTCTCACACCACGACATGTGGTCGGAATTCTTCCAATCTTGTAATTGTTGCTACCTTGTGTCATGCAGCATGTACGACTCTGTCCTTCTACGGGTGCCTATGCAACTCTTCTCTATTATTTCCTTCGGATTTTGGCCAACCCTCAGGCCTCACTTTGGTAATATATACAGATCTATGGCAAGTTGTCCCTCCCAGTATCTATAGGTGTACTGAAGTTCTTCGCTCGGTATTTATTCGAACTTACGGCTACTACTATACCTTGTTTCATAGCCTCGATTGTCTACCCTTATGGATCTACTACATCTAAGCAGGTTATACTATACCGTAACACTTACTTCGATTTATTATTACCGAGGTTTGCTACCCAACTCCAGGTTACTATCTCGCTGCTTATCCTATATGTATAAATATTAGTCCTTTAGTTCTTCCTCATTACTATTCATCTTAAGAATGACAGCCTAATCTCATCTCATACTTTGAAACTTTTAGACGTCTATTGTTGATTCACCTAAATGTGATCTATAATCTACCACTGATAACTTGAAATCTCTTAATGTAACATTGTCCCTAGGGCTCATGTCTCGTGGGGGAACATCTAAAGTGATTTTCCTGATCCACCTAGGGACGATACAATACTTCGATAACCGTATTTCATAACATTCCAACATGATTCATCTTATGGGGGGGGGGGTACTTTAATCCCATTCCACCCATGAAATCCCTTTTCTTAAAATCATTACCCAATCAAAGGTCGAAATGTCATTCTCTTATCTATCATAATTACCCTTATTCTACTACCAGGGCAACATTTCATCTTTTCTAAATGATCCTAGTCTTAGACTCCTCTGAGTTCGTTCAGGCTCTACTGAGCTTTCTATAACTTACGCAAACCATCAACCCTTTTGCTTTGATGGGATAAATCCTGAGGCCTTACCTATTCTTGTCCCCTTTTCACTCACTTTTTTTTATATTCTTGCTCCTATATACCTTAGACCTTGTCTCTCTACCATACTTTAGCTTGCGACCTATACATATCTATTTATATTACTCGCAACCTTCTTTTAACTTGCTAGCACCATAGATTTCCTTATGTTATTTTGGAACTGAGACATCATGTCATGTTTAACTCTTCTATACTCTCTTAACTAGACCTCTCGGTACCTACAAACCATAGGCTGAAGATATGCTACTGAAGACACCACTATCATTTCTTGATACTAAATCATGACGCTTTTAGTCCTCTATCTGAAACCTTCTGCACTTGAGTATCTCGTACCTTCTTTACCTTTACCTTTCTTACCTTTAAATATTGCATTGTATCTTCTGTCACTTTCATTACCTCCCTTCCACATGGTTGGAATTCACGCCCACGCCTTAAAGCTCTACCATAATACATGTACCTCTGGTGCATACACAATTCGGCGGGAGATTCATACTGATTTCTTATGAGGTTGGTACTCTTCTAACTGGCTTTATTGTAGAGTTGTTATAGAATATGGACATTGTAATATCTCTCTTGTACCTCTGCTATTAATGGTGATTCTTCAATGTTCTGAGTCACAACCTCTATAATCATCCGGGTATACTAATCGGACCCCTGATTTACTTAGCTATTTTAACTTTCTAGCTTCCTCTTTTCTCTCAGCCTTTGTGTAGGCTTAAGCTGTCTTCCAATCTATGGCTCAAGGTATTAACTATTACATAAGCCTTTTGTGGATTCTATGTAACATCCATGTTATAATTCTCTAGCAACTCAGTCATTTATCTGTGATGTGGACTCAATTCTTTCTTTAAATGTATACCAAAGTCTCCCATAATTGTATGAATGTCAATATATATGTTGCATGGATAACACTCCAAAATCTTAAGTGTGTTCATAGCATAACTACCTCTGGGTCATTGATAGAATAATTCTTTCAGTGCCTTCTCAGTTTTCTCTAAAAGTAAGCAATTACTTTTCATGTTCTTTCTGCCACTCGTTGCGTGAATACTTGGTTTATCTTATTGCCCAAGAATACTTGAATTTCCTGAACTCATATGATCTCAAATATCATTTTTGATTTTTACTTCCCATTCATAAGCCAGATGGGTGCCACTTTCTTATGGAGTGCATAAATGTTGTAGTGAGACTGTTGTTCCAATATCATTTCTTCTTCAGGTCAATATGCTTAGGTTGAAACCTTCTTCATCATTTCCTCAGCTAATTTTTCGTTGTAGTACTTAGGGGAGACCCTATGACTCCTATAAATATGGGAGCTTATTACATCATTTATCCGAAGGTATTTTTGATGTTCTTACTCGCCTATAAATATGCTTAGTTACATACCTCAGTTCCCTTGTTCTCATTGGTTTACTTATTATTTTTTTATTGCCTCCCATGTGGCGCTCTCTCTTATTTCCGTAACACCTATACGACAACTATAACTACCTCAACTCTTATCTGAATAATTCTTAAGGATTACAATGTCATATCTGCGAGACTGAATTCCCTATGTTGGGGTTCACTAGGTTTATCTTGCACGATCTAGTGATTTATCTATATCCTCTTGTCTATCCATAACTAAGCTATTCCTGAATAAACTACTAACTACTCGTTCGTCCATGATCATATTTATATTCCGCGTAATCTCTCTTGGGTTATGTCCTTTATCTTAACTTACCTCTTTCACTAGCTCCTTATGTATCCAGTGCCAATTCGCACTTATTTAGCAATAACATCTGGTGTGGGAACCTTACTGCTTCTCCCCGACGTCGTGCCTGCATAATGTTCTGGAGTCGTAGCATATCTGTAGGATCTTAATAAATAGCAATCTCATTCCTTTTGCCTTTTTACGACATTCTTCCCTTATTATTCCATACTAACTCCGACTTAAAACCATATCACAACATCTTCCACCCTTTAGGGGAGTACTAACATTTAATGCTATGAAGATTGACCTATAAAATATTTTACCTCTTCATCTTCGGCATCTTCACGTCTTCACTGACTCTTACTCGCCTTGCGGTAACCCTTCTGTACCCAGGATATCGTAATTCCTTACTCACTAGGTGACACCTAGTGTAACTAGCACACTTAGCCCCTTAAGCTTAATTATACTCATAGTGCTTGCTTTAGGGAAGCATATTGTTGAATGACCTTTAAAGGTTATTCTTCTGTTGTCCATTCTATTTTTGCCGGAACACGGTCTCAGAAGTTCTCACGATGTCGACTATTATCATATCCTCTGGTCCATAATTCATGTTCGATTTTATCTTGTATACTACCCTATGTTTATTTCTATTACTCCCAGGGGTCTAACTTAGCCTTCTGGTAATTACGTTGGAGTCGGCAACTCATTTTCTTGAAATAAGGATATGACTTCATGGCTTATACTCTTTTATTGTCTCAAGGCCTGTCACCACCTCTCGTATTTTCCTTCCCTTGACCATAGACTCTGTCATCCTACCATATTTTGATTACCACTATTAGTCATTTATCATACCTTACTCATAATGCTTCATTTACACTCGTCCTATTCTCCTGCTAATATTTCTGTCTATCACATTATTTTGAAAATCTCAACAAAACAATGTTTCACTTTTAGCTCCCCTGGCTCAATCCACCATTTTCGGTTACTCTAATTCAAGTTGGATCCTAATATTCCATCCTTCTCGTAATCTATATATGTTAGCTCCCATAGGGCATAAATGAGATGGGCGTGGCCAATTTTATATACCTCTTTTTTTGTTGAAGGTAACTTAGAAGCCTTATATTTCTCTTCCTGAATTGGAAATTCGGATAATCTTCATTAATTGGGTACCTTGTACCCTTCTTCACCTTGCTTCTGTTATCTGTTGAAACTTATATGTTTATCTTCTAATACTCCCATGGCCAGCTATTCACGGGGTATATTAGATATTCCTGTCTTAGGGTCTTAAGAGGAATTTCACTCATCTGGTATGCACGATCTGATAGGGCCTCAAACTGGGCCACGTTGTCAAGAATTCTCTCTCTACTAGTGCCCTTACATGTTGTTGTAGTAGACCTATGTCTAGGTGTAATTTATCTAATTCTAAGTATATCTATATCATTAGCAAACATAAGTCTTGTCTCAAACTCTTATGACTCATCTCTATCGCACGATTTTGATTTGAAAGAAGGGTAATTGACTCCTAAATGCCTTGTAGCTTCCTGTTTATATGATGTGGTGCACACCACATATATAAACAAGTCTCTACTAGACACAGCTTGTAGACTCCCTAAGATAGAACTGCTCTGATACCAAGTTTGTCACGCCCCAAACCTGTCGAGGCATGGCCGACACTCGATGCCATACTTGGCCCGAGTGTACCACTTTTTAACTGTAAACTCTGGAGGGTTAATTAACCTCAACTTAGGCCAATCTCTCCCATCTGAGGGGTAAACGTACCCAAAAACTCATATATATATATATATATATACATATACATATATATATATATATATATATATATATATATATATATATATATATATATATATATATATATATATATATATATATATATAT
>ML284225.1:16406-34973 GCA_005239495.1 Nicotiana undulata
TGTGTGTGTGTGTGTGTGTGTGTGTGTGTGTATGTGTGTGTGTTTAGGCTGATGTGGGCGCCATGAGCATCTACTGATATACAAACGATACATGACTTGTCTGCAAGCCTCTAGGGATAACAAAAATGTATCACGGTCGCGACAGGGCCTCGACCTACCCGTAAAACCTATATATATAAAGTGGACTCTAATGTCTAGACCTGGTAACTCCGAGGAAGTGGAGCTTACCAACCAAGCTGATTTTTTACTTTGTCTACTAGGATGGTCTACCCAGTTGTCTATCTGGACTTGCAGGCATGAACTGCAGGCTCCCTAGAAAAAGGGAAGTCACTACGAATAATGTACCGATTATGTTAGGCAATAGAATAACTGAAAGCTGAAATTGAACTGATGATATAATAGCTGAAAGTAAATGGGAGTAAAAAATGATCTGAAGATATGCGTACCTGCTGATATCGACTCAACTCTCTCAATATAGTAAGTAAAATAGATGTCCAGCCCTATAAGGCTCAGTACATATAACTGCTCTGCCATAGTAGGTTCGCTCATACGCGCTCGTCCTTACTAGGCTCTATATCTCAGCCATTCTGGGCTTGCTCATAGGTGCTCGGCCACAATAGGCTCGGAATATAACTTACCATATAATCAGAGGTTGCCTAATAGGGGCCTGCCCACCGATTATAGCTCAGTGCTAGTGAAAATACTGTAATGCCATATATATATATATATATAGACTCTCTGCCCTCTTGGATGAAAGAAGATAATACTAAACTGAATATTAAGTCCCAGTAAGGGAGAATAGTGTAACTTATAAGTCTATGATAATGTACATAAGTCAGGAATACGAAATTCTCTCTATGTCTCGTTATCAAACGCATGTAGTTACGGGATCATGCCAAAATAAAGGAAAGGTTTAGCCTTAACATACCTTATCGAAATCTTTCCAATAACCATGTTGAACTCGTCTCTTCGCACCTTAATCTACAACAAGTATAACAATAATATTATTAAGTTACGAAAGGTACAACTATCGCATAATGAACGACAAACTTATTTTATATTAAAACAAGAAACATCTCCCCTATAATCTTTACTTCCTCCCAATTCAAGATAACACCAAGAACACAAGAACACAACAAATAAAAACATATATACATTAATTTTCATCCTTATATACACCACAAAATACTACAAAACAACCCAACACAACCCAATCTATTCATACACAAAATGACCACCATAGTAGTGTCAAACAACCAGAAAATGTTACGGCGAACGACCAGACCACCAACCTGCATATATGTGGTGTTTTTACACACCCTTTCTCCTCCATAACACACTTAAACAATAGCAAAACACGCAATCCAAAAGCAACACTAAATAGTCCACCACAAGTTGAATAACTCGAACTCACGTCTTCCGATCACCGTCTCGTGAGTTCTTACAACTATAGAACAACTTTCCATACATTTACAGCAATAAAAATGGATGAAAGATATCAGTAAACTTACGTTATTTGTTGAATATCTCATATCTTATCTTGGTTCTTCAAACCCTAGGTTTTCCTCCAACTAGAACTTGAAAAGAAGAGAAAATCAATTAGGGTTTGTGTTCAACTATGGGAGGATTTTTGTAGGGGCTTATGTGTGGTTATTTTTCTATATAATGAGTTTTATATTATCAAGATATAATCCCTTAAAAGGGCTCTTCGTCCTACCCGCAATAGCCCCTTTTTTGTACATATTTATTCCTCTCATTTAAGCAAGTAGGTGACACACGTACTTGTCACCTAGCATTCTGCACAGTCTCAAAAAAATGGATATATCTCTCTCTACTTTGATGCCATATTGAAAAAATATTTAATGCGTAGAATCTAGACTCATAGAATTTAATTTGGTATGTGTATCATCCCGTAAAGCTAATTATATTGGGAGAAACACGCAGCTACATTTGACCTAATTTCAGCACATTTACGAATGTAACTTGTGATGACCTTTGCCAACTTTTGTTCCAACATTCTCTTGACTTAAAAACGTAATACAAGATTATCATACGACTAAAATAACTCATAACATAACATCCTTATCATGTTAATAACCCTATTCATTTCCCAAAATCACATGTTCTAATGTTCCCAACTTGTTGACTTTCGACGAAACTTACTTTCTTCAATTTGTTAAGCTTCTTAGTCTTTCAACCCTCATGGTACTTGTTATCCATGATCTTAACTATTTTTAACCTCCATCGTAACATGATTAACTTACTTTATGTACTTTCAAAGGTGATCTTATTTCTGATCTTACATCAATTAACTTACGACGTACTCTCACGTACGAAAATGTGAGGTGTAACACCAGAGTTGTCCGATTTGGTCAAGCTTCTGTTGGACCTGCGGGTTCGGACCATTAGCCACCGTATATGACTCATCGTCACTAACCTCAAATACCTTTCTTACCTGCTCGCCCAGGTCGCTCCTTTCGATCCGCCTCCAGCTCTGATTGAAGTCTCTTGACCTTCCCCTCACGTTGCTCATTGAGAAGTTTGTAAGCATCCCTCTTCTCAATGAGCTCTCGGGTCTCGATCTCATGGTGGTTTAACTCTTCTTGATATCGGAGAAAAGTCTCGTGATAAAGCACCGAGGCCTACAAACAAAAAGGAATGGGTTACGATTACTTATGATTTAATCTAAGAATGTAATAAGAAAGTCATCAAGAGGCATTCGAAGTTACCCGGTTTAACGTCTGTTGGGCTTCGTTGAACAGGCAGGGCGCTTCCACCTCTTTCATCTTTGCTTGATCCACTTCGATCACCAGGCACCGAAGATAACTTGCAGTCCCCACTGGAAAAGAGGGGACCCGGGCATCCTCCGGAATGTACATAATAATTGACCGCTTTCGGTCATGATCTACACACAGAGCTGGGAACCGGTTTACTAGTTTGAGACTTGAAGAAGGACCGGTGGTTCCCAAAGACGGAATCTTATTTGGTACCGGTAAGTCACCCAACCCGGTGACGTCCTCCGAGGCGGTAGAGTCTAAACCATCAAAGAAGTTGTGAAAGGGGTTTGCCACCCCTTGGGGCCCCTCATTTGGGAGTCCTTTCAGTGTTTGGCCACGTTGATCATGGAGTCAGTAAATGAAGGCGACTCAGAGAGATATATCACCCCAAGTGCATCTTTTGGGCATTATCCTCTACCCGAGAAGCACCGGTCGCTGTCTCTTTGTCGGCCTCCCTAACTTGGGGCAGAACGGCCTCACCCCTCTCTAGTTCGTAAGCCTCGACAACTGCCTCCTCACCGCCCTCTTGGATTGAGGCAGTTCGGTGTCGCCTCGCACGCGGGCCACCAATTCGGAAGCTTCTTCTTTTTCTTCAGACTCATCCCTCAATCTATGAGAGCTCCCGGGCGCTGGTGCTTTTCTTGGATTTGAGCACCATCATCCTTTTCGGTTTTTTCTTCTCCGAGTTCAGAGAACTCGGAGCCATTCTCCTCTTCTTATCCTCATCCTGCATCATAGCAGGGGACTCGGGGGGGTAATCTTCATCGCCAAATGGAGGCCTCATGGAAACATCCTTGGAAAGACCTGCAAAGAAAAAAAAAAGAGTAAAATCAGCACGGAGGAAACCCAAGTGTTGTTCACTCAAGAAAGGGATCCCACCATGAGAACGGGCCTCCCACTGGACCTTCATAAATTTGTACCATGCGCGCTCAGGATACGGTTTCTGTAAGACAATTCCTTCGACCCACTCCATGAGTCGAGGAACTGCATCCGGAACACGAGCAACAACTACATTGTCACCAAACTTCGATAAGAAAGGAGAAAAAGAGAGTAAAAATATTATAGGAAAACGGAACTTTACTTACGTTTTGTGTTCATCTCCTTGGGGAACGACATGTTCTTGGCCGGGATCAGGTCCGAGGTCCTCATTCGCACAAATATTCCTAGCCAACCTCGGTCTCGATCTTCATCGATGCTCGAGAATGGGGATTTAGTGGCCTGATGCGCAAGTTTAATCAGCCTCCCGGAAGAATCGGGGACTGTATAGGCGCATCAGATGGTCAACTGTGAATGGGCATCCGTCAATCTTTCTCACGAAGAATCGGAGAAGAATGACTATCTTGCAGAACGAGGGGTGGATCTGACCATGGCACACCTCGTACCTTTTATAGAATTGGATGATCATCGGGTCCAACAGGCCCAATGTACAGGGAGAAGTGTAAACACTTAAGTATCCCTTAACGTGGGTAGTGATATATTCTTCGGGCCCGGGAACCACCACGTATTTTCCGACCCAGGTGTAGTCCTTTTTTACTGTAGGGAGGATTTCTTTGGTGATCGAGCAAATATACCTCGATACTTTCTCACCCCGACCCGAAATGGGTGACGGGTTTTCAACCTTGAAGTCGGCGGTCTCCGAGCACCCGCCAAGAATAAACGCTCCAAGAGGAGGTTCCACCACTATTCGTTGCCAGTCGGTCGTGATGAAGAAGCAATTTCTTTTTCAGGAACTGTCTTAGAAGTGTTCAACATTTTCTTTTAAATAAAGATGAAGGAGAGCAAGTTAAAAGGGTACGCTTAATGGTTTGGAGTGAATACAAGCGAGAGCTCTTACAAAGATCTAAAGAAATCTGGGTACAAGTTCTAGAAAATGCAAAGATCTTTAAGAACAAGAGTAGAGAAGGTTTGGATTTAAAGTTTGAATGAATGAAGAAGGTGGTATTTATAATTTTCAAACGACTTTTCAAACCAGGAGTGGCTGACTAGCAAATGAGGAGACGTTTCGTTCATTTTGTCTTTTCTAACGCGGAGCATCGAGGCGAGAATCGGGAGCTCATATCGTTTCTCATTGTTTACTCTCCGAAAAATGAGGAGACTATCTATATATGGTCGAAATCGGGCTCGTATATTGCATGACAGGTCGAGATTGAAACGTGAAGGGTTAAAGATCGACCCCAGGTTCCATCGAACTAGTATACGAGGTCTGGATGCCTGTCCTCGAGAACATCGAGTCCATGACCTCGAAATCGACCTTGACTCCGAATGAGCTCGAGGAAACATTGCCAAACCGAATAACGGAAGGCCGAAATATCCTTAACCGTTCGGGTATCACGTCAGAAATCTCGGCACGTATCAATGAGAAACCGGCTAGTTAGCAAATCAAGAGATTTTTACATTTTATAGAATTGTACCTAAAGTAGGATTCCCCTACTATATAAAGGGGGTCTAATTATTTGTAAAAGATATTGTAACATTCATTCAGAAGCAATATACTGTTATTTTCTTATTAAGTTCTATTTCAACTATGTCTTGGAACTGATTGAAGTGCATTATGCTAAAGGGTGGCTCACCCTCCAAGGGTGTTAATGTTCAATTCGTGTGGTTTGAGTTTACTTTATCATCTTTTATTTTTACTTACAATTTAACGTATCGCTTTGTGTCAATTTAATCCACGTATCCTTAAAGCTACTTACAAATTTAATTCGATTTTGAGAGTAAACAGTATTAACATGTACGGTAATCTTTCTATTATTTTATATCAGATTTAAGGCGGGATAACAATACTTGTATTTATACTTGGATAAGATACATAAAAAGACAATAATTTCCTTGATATAGTATAATTTCTCTTTCCTAACCCATCAAGATACTCCAAAAACAAGGACCAAAATGTAGAACCAGATATTAAACTCCTTTACTCATTCACCTCTGAACCAAAGAATCAAATTTAGTATGTTTCAATAGAAAATTTTCGTGAGAGATTCTGTTCCTGTTGTAGGATATGCATGTTTCATTGCTTCGACTTCAATCTTTAGCCATGACAAATGATTGTATTGCCTCCAACAACCAACTAAAATTTCACTCACCCGAATCAAGATGTCGAACAAACGTAAAAAGATCAACGAATAGTAAAGAATCAAGATGTAGACAATAAGCAAATCCAAAGGCAAAACACCCTCTATTCCCCTCTTTCGTTGGTTGGACTTCCGCAACTAATCGACCCAAATAAAGAAAATAAAAAATTACCAATTCAAATCTTTTATCTATATATATAAAAAAAAGAGAAGCAAAACTATTATATAATGTTATGTGGCATAACGGTAAGATGACAAGTGTTAATTTCTTATAACGACATGGCCGGTCGATTTGTGTATTGTAGCTCTGTTCCCCTATTTATCGCTTCTTCTATGTTTATGAGTGGTTATGTAACTTCCCGGGATGGTTGGATTGGTCCAAGGAAGGTTTTGGAGTGAATAAGGACACTAAGTCCCAAGGTTGGAAGCTTAAGTTGAAAGGGTTGGTCGGAGTTTGACTTTTGTGTAGACGACTCCAAATTGAAGTTTTGATGGTTCCAATAGCTTCGTATGGTAATTTTGGACTTAGGAGTATGTACGGATATTGATTTGGAGGTCTATAGGTTGGTTTGAGGCTTTTTGGCGAAAGTTGGAAAGTTGAAGGTTTGGAAGTTTGAGAGGTTTGACCGAGAGTTGACTTTGTTGATACCGAGTTCGGATTTTGGTTTCTGAAGATGGAATAGGTCCTTTGTGCCATTTGGGACTAGTGTGATAAATTTGAGGTCATTCAGAATTGATTTGATATAGTTCGGCATTGGTTTTAAAAGTTGAAAGTTCATTAGTTTCATTAAGTTTGAATGGGGTGTGATTCGTAATTTTGATGTTGTTTGATGTGATTTAAGGCTTAGACTAAGTTTGTATCGTATTTTAGGACCTGTTGGCATGTTTGAATGGGGTCCAAAGGGTCTCGGGTGTGATTAAGATTGAAATCAGATTAAAATTTGGAGTAAGGAAGTGTTGAAACTTTAGGTGCTGGTGTGATCCGCACCTGCAAATTTTGACCGCAGGTACAAGGCCTCTAAAGCGGCCCTGGGATCGCAGGGTGTGTTTTGGCTTGGTTTGGCAGTGGTCGCAAGTGCATACGGGGAGCCGCATCCGCTAAAGCGTAGGTGAGCTAAGTTGTCCGCAAATGTGGGAAGGGCTGGAGGCTTTAAAGTTCACAGGTGCGAGGATAGTCCGCAGAAACGGACTCGTAGATGGGAAACCTTTGTCCACAGATGCGGAAGGCCGAAGCTACGGATGGATCACAGATGCAGGATTTGGCCGCACCTGCGGAACAACAGATGCAGTGAAGTGAGCCGCATGTGCGGATTGACCAGCAGAACTTATAATCGAAGGATTTCGAATTTTCTCTTATTTTGGACTTGTGAAGCTCCGCTAGAGGCGATTTTTGAGAGGGTTTGGCTACAATTGAAGAGCTAAGTGAAGATTCATCACTATTATTGAAAAATATTGATCACATATTGATTATACCTAGTTTATTTGATTTTTGAAGTGATATTTGGGGGTTTTAAACTATGTTGTTTGTGAGCATGTAATTTTTACCCGCACCAAAAATATTCCTATAAAATCAATAAATAGATTATTCCTATTTATCTTTAGATTTATTTTTAGGATTTTTTTGTAATTATTTGTATTTAGTTGCATTTTTTTATTTTTTAAAGTAATGAAAAATAACAAAAAATATTTAAATCCTCATCATATAGCATTAATAGGTTTTTAGTTAAATCTAACACCTAATCACATGATTTAATCATATTATTAATAAGAAAATCACAAAAAATTTTATTTTTGACATTTTTATTTTAATGTTAAAATCAGTAATTTTACTTTTTATAACTTAAGATTGACTAATTACTTAAATAATATAGGTAGATAGCTAGTTAATTTTATAAATTAAGATAGCTTAGTACTTAATTAAGATTTAGTTAAATTAATTGGATTTAGAAGTTAATTAAAGAAATAAGGGTTTAAATAGTTTTGGTCGGACTAGGCCAGTGTTTAAACTAGCCCAGTCCCAAAAAATTTAATTCGAAATAACCAAGCCCAATACCCAATCTGGTCCGAAAAACCAAATGGTGCCGTTTAAGTGCCAGGTAATCCTTGCCGTTGATCTTCAATAGATCCAACGACCCGGAACTCATCCCCATTTTAGTATATAAATGTCCTAATCCTCTCCTACCCCCCACATTTCAAACTCCCCCCTCCCATATCACGTCTCTCTCTCTCTCTAAGCCGCCCCTAAACCTAGCCGCCTCCCCACCCTCCACCCTAAACCTAGCCGCCTCTCCACCCTCCGCCTAGATCCGCCGCCAGAATTCGCCTATGGCGGCGACAATCACCTAACACCACCCAAATCCACCATATTCTCTCCCCCACTCTTCGTAAACACCATCTCACAAATCAAACCTCCAAAAACCCCATGAAAAAACAAGCAAATCTTACACCTAAAATAGCCAGAAACCCTAACGCCGCCTAGAGCCACCGCCAGAAATCGCCTACGGTGACGGCGGAACTCCAAAGCCACTCAAACTCATCCCATACACTCTCCTCACCTTCCTTAATCTCACCTTGCCAACCAAATCCCAAAAAACCCCCACTTATAATCTCAGATCTAAGATCTGAAGCCCAGAAACCCTAGATTCGCCGCCGGAAATCGCCTATGGCAGTGGCAGAACCCTAAACCTACCCAAACTTCTATCAGACAACCACCACACCCGTAGAACCATAATCTACCCATAGATCCCACAAAACCCTCACTAATAACCGTAGATATTAGATCTAGGGTCTCCTCAAACCCTGTATTTGTCTTTCCATTTTTTCAAATCCAACCTAGTTCGTCTAAAAATCTTCCTGCCGATATCTCCCATCAGGGATGTCAGATTGCCGATTGGTGTATTGGCATGAGGGCTTTTTACGGCTAGATATCTTTTCTTTTAAAAAAAATGGTGTTAGGTATAAATTGCTTTTCCTTTTTTTTTTTGCTTTTTCGTTCTTGCATTTATTTTTATTATTATCATATGTTTTATCTTTATTAATTTTACGTTTATGTTTATAAGTATTACTATTTTTGTTTGTTTATTTTGTTTAAATTAATTGCTGTTATTTTATTTTTAATTGTTTACTGTTGTATTTGATAGTTGTTAAAAATTGGGCCTCACTGAAGTGGTCTGTTTTTCTTGGCTCATAAATTGGGCATGTCTGATAGACAGGCTCATAGCTCTGTTAAAAGCTTAAGAGCCAAAAGTCCTTAGGCCAAAAGTCACATGAATCAGGCTCAGAACAAGTCTGGTTCTGAGGCAATTCCAAGACCCTTAAGGGTCAATTTTTGAATCCTAATTCTGAAAGTTTTCAGAAAATGTTAGAAACTTCTAGAACAGGAACAACTTTCCCAATGTTGTGTAGCTATAGGGATAAGATCCCAAATATCCAGAAATTGGACAGTTGTCCATTTTCTGAGATAAAAAGGTACCGGAAATTGGACAGTTGTCCAGATACTCTGATTTGAGGGACGGCTGATTCCTTTTTAGTACCCTTATCCTTATCCCTTTCACTCTCTCACTCTATATAAGCACTCACCTTTTTTTCTTCATAGACATACCTACATCTATAGATATACATACACTTACACACCTACACAAACAGATACACAAAAATACACAAAAACTTCCTAAAATCATTAAGTCTGCATTGCCTTAAGCATTTCTCTTTCAAAAAGAAAAACTTCTGGAAAATCAACCTTGATCTTTCAGAAACAAAAAATACACTCCTTTCCTGTTTTAAAAATCCAGTTGTTTTTCCTATTCTACTGAGTTTCATTGTTGCTGCTTTACTTCAAGCTTTTCATAGACTTATTTTTCTATTTGTTTGTTTTTCTTGTTGCTATTAAGGTACTTCCTCAACAATGTAAAAATTTAATTTTATCAAAGTTTGTGTTTGGTTTGAATGTGATTTTATGCATATGCTAGATTACTACTTAAATCTAGTTAGTAAAAGTTGTATGGTTGGAAGTTGTGTGTAAATTCATATAGAGTTAATCATTTACACTGTTTAGGCTATTTAAGTTATATTATCATATGTTAAAATATTCTGAAAATTGTGAAGGATCTATTTAAGCTTATATGTTCATATGATAAATACTTTATCCAGAATATTTGTACGTTTGCATGTAATAGAAGAAGTGAAAAAAATATTCTTTTTTTTTAAGAATCTTGTTAGATTGGTAATAGGTATATTTGATTATCATTAAGGCATTAAATTATTCAGTTAACAAGTTGTAATAATTTAGTCCCTTTTTTTTTATCTTTCTTGTACAATGAGTTAGTTTAATATATCAATAGCTTTACTATTTCTTTAAAGCAAATTAAACATAGTAATTCGTTAGTTCTTAAGATCATGAAAAATCTAGTTTTGCGAGCAAACTAAACAGTAACCATAATACATTTTCAGGCCCAAAACCAATTAGGTTCATGGAATTGTATTCTAATTATTTGCTAAGTAAAATGATCTGATGATTTGATTAAAGGCCTTTATACTTTAAAGTTTCAGATGCAATGATTTTTAAACTTATTACTTTAACGAAGTGTTCTTATAAGAAATAGAAGACTTAGGAAACCAGTAGAAATATTATCGAATCAAACCAAAATTTTTGATTTACTTTACTCGCATCTCAGACCTCCTTTAGCTTTCTATTTTAAATGATAAGTAAGATTTCATAATTTCTATTACAAACTTAGTCTCAAACTCGTTCAAACAAATACGTATTGGGCTAGAGTCGTTTGGACTCTCATCACCAGGCCCAACTTTTTTTTAATTAATTAATTTCATTTAGTTGTCCATAAAATGAGCGTTGGGCCAGAGTCATTTTGTCACGCCCCAAAACCGAAGGACACGACCGGCGCTCGACCGGGTAGCCCCAGTCAAGCGGACTTGGATTCCCTTTTCCATCCCACATATTACCCCGTGATTCCAACGTACATTATTTCTAGATTTTTGTCATTACCCACATGTGATACAATACTTACAAAATATACATAACATACAGGTTCACTTTACGTGGTCTACAAGTTATACTACCCAAAATACATATGTACATAACCCATATTTCCTGTCTACGGAGCCTCTAAGAGTACAAAGGAGTTATATAATACTTGCCGGTAACAAGGTTCCGGTTATACCCTACACAAATACCAAAATGAAAATCCGAAAGAAGAGGTGGCATGAACCACACAGGGCCCTGAGAGGAAAGGGGCTCGCCAAAACAGCTGATGGGACGTAGAGGAGGCACTACTGTTGGTGGGCTGGAGTACCTGCTATAGAACCACCTACAATCATCACAAGAATGTAGCGCCCCCAGCAAAAGGGGCGTTAGTACATTTGAATTGTACTGGTATGTATGAACAAACTTTACTCTAAGTAAACTCAACAATGCACATGCAAGAGACAGACAGAGAGTCTCACAATCACTGCACAAAGATATAGAAAGAAACACAATGGAAGTTCCACAATTCTCACTTCATCACAATCACAATCACAATTCTACCCTTATCCCTTCTCAACATTCGACCCCTATTTCTTCTATTTTGGCGCGCAACCCGATCCCACCTGAATATCACAATCATTTCTTATGTTTCTGTTGCGGCGTGCAACCCGATCCCACCGGACAATCACATCTTACCCTTATCACTTCTCACATATCACCCGTGTCCCTCCTGTTGCGGCGCGCAACCCGATCCCACCGGACAATCACATCTCATATCAACAATGACAGTGCACAATTCAATCACAGGAAATTTCAGCAATAGGAATATAGCTTCTTTACAACCCACAATACGTATAAAACAAAATCGCGCCACAATAAACCTTACCAAACAGTGAATCATATACGATATTGCCACGGCCGTTTAGTTCAATTACATCACACCACAACTCCTTTTCGTTACTTGTTACACAGTCTTTAGCGTATACATTTATACTCTTGGATTCATTAACCTACTAGCATCATTTCACATAGCATGGTAGTGTGGTGATCAACTAAAGACAGACAAGGAATACACTTCACGCTTCAACACAATTTGAACAACCATTTGCACATATTCACACCAATACACGTACCGTATGCTCGGACACCACAAAGCGATTTTACAAAGATTAAAGTTAGCCATACATACCTGGAGTCGAGTTTCCCTTTTTAATTTCTATCACAATCAATCGAACCGTCTAGCACCGTCAATGTAGTTCACAATGCGACACATTTACCTTAAAATTAGGAATCTTGAAGTCATTTGAGCATTTCATCAAACACCATGTGGTCCCTTAGCTTAACTAAAACCCATTTCAGTGAAGGATTACTCTAACTAGCTTCCTTTTACTAGGTCATGGAAGATTATTCACATGCATGCAAGTCTTATCTTTTAATCTCAAGAACCAACCTATGTGTGCTTCATTCTAACTAAAATCTGAGAATTAAAGGGAAATGGGGTGGGGACTTACCTCTTAGAGTGAAGAAGATGAAGATTACTTGATAATTTCCGGGCCTGAGTGATGTTTGAAGAATCAATTTGGGGAAGATGGGGACTTCTCTCTCAAGAACTCTCTTTTTCNTGAGAATTAAAGGGAAATGGGGTGGGGACTTACCTCTTAGAGTGAAGAAGATGAAGATTACTTGATAATTTCCAGGCCTGAGTGATGTTTGAAGAATCAATTTGGGGAAGATGGGGACTTCTCTCTCAAGAACTCTTTTTTTCCTTCTCTCTATCTTGTTTAGAATCCAGTTAAAATGAAAGGGGGTAGGGGTAAATGAAGCTGGGGTCGGGTATAAAAGTTTGAAAAATTAAAAGCCCGTATCAAATATGCGGTCAAGAATGCGATCGCATTCCTGACATGCGGTCCGCAGAGCTGACCGCAGAATGGCCCCAGGTGGTTCAAAATTTGGGAACAATCTGCCCAGGTATGCGACCACTATGCAGTCCGCATACTCGTTATGTGATCGCATAGTGCGCCGCATAACACCCCTCCCCAAAATCAAAGGCAATAATGCGACAGCTATGCGGTCCGCAGAACCGAAATGCGGTCGCAGATTGGACCGCATAGTTGTCCTTCAGTTGGGCAGTGATCTGCCTGTGTATGCGACCACTATGCGGTCCGCATACACGTTATGCGATCGCATAACACCCAATTTCTGGAAAAAAAATTAATTCTTTAACTCCCGGGGTACTTTTTGTTCAAATTAGGTTCGTTTTAGGAATTTCCACAGTAAAAACAACTTGGGGACTCGTTCGAGCATTATTTTAAGCAAGAAATATTTACAGGTCTTTACACATTTGGACTCATCATCAGGCCCAAATCTTCCTGAATTAAATTCATTTTAGTTGATTGAATGCTTGATAACATGGGTATTGGGCCAGAGTCAGTTGGACTCCATGATCACCAGGCCTAAATCATTTTGACTGAATTCATTTAGCTGCTTTAAAATATGCATTGGAACAGAGTCAATTGGACTCAAGGAGGCCCAAATGTTTTTCAAGTTAAATTCATTAGTTGGTCCAAATAATGGACGATACATATGTTAGGCCAGAGTTCATTTGGACTCAGCCTTTATCTGGCCCAACGCCCCTTTAAATATAGATCCATTGGGTAGTAAGTTGTCCAACTAATTTAAATAAATGTATCATATGGACTTTCACACCTAGTTACATGACATAAGGTATTTAGTTCAGAGACATAAGCATAACTTTAGGTCCTTATAACTGAACTAATTATTACAATTATGTACACACACGCGTGACATAGTTGTGATGCCAAAAATAAAACCGAGGTACACGTTCACGTGACCATGGTCAAACATTCTTAGTAAATAAAACTCCTTAATCAAATACTCGTAGAAATGCTTTAGGCGCGAGTTTCTAAATTACTATCGTGATTGCATACATGTTCGCGTGACGTGACCCCATTTTCAAATAAATTCAAGGTATGCGTTCGTGCGACTTTGACCAAATCTTTCTCAAAGAAACTAAGTGTCATAAATTGTGTACACGTCCGCGTGACATTATTCTTGACACGCCAAACTAAACGAGTATACGTACACGTAACTCGCAGTAAGATAATTCTTTCATTATAATCGAATAATTAAAAGCGGTATAAGGTAAAACAAACATAGGTCCTAAAATGAGTAATTAAATGATTTAAGCCAAGTATAAATTACTAAGCGACCGTGCTAAAAATACGAAATTTGGGAGTGCCTAACACCTTCTTTCGGGTTAATAGAATTTCTTACTCGGTTTTCTGGTTTCGCGGACTTTTAAATAGAGTCAAATTTTCTCGATTTGGGATTTAAAACAAATCGGTGACTTGGGACACCAAATAATTATCCCATGTGGCGATTCTTAAAATAATAAAATAATCTCATATCGAATAATGTCACTTAAATTGGAAAAACTCATGTATCCCACCATTTCGGGAAAAAAGAGATGTGACATTGTTGGGGAGTGAGTTGTGATGTTTTGAGGGTCAATTTGTGATTGGAATTTGATGGTTTTGATATGGTTGTACTCGTAACTGAATGGGTGTTCAAAATTTGTGAATTTTGTAGGGTTCTGAGGTGCGGACCTGTGGTATACTTTATGGGTTGACTTTTTGACTTTGGTTATAGCTTTGTCATATGAAATCGATTCCTATAGCATGTATTGATTGTATTAAGTTTATTTGGTTAGACTCGAGTCGTTTGGTGGCCGATTCGTGAGGCAAGGGCTTGTTGGAGTATTGATTTGAATATCTTGAGGTGAGTAACACTTCTAAAATTGGAGTTGAGGGTAATTATCCTTGGGAAAAATGCTAATTGTGTTGTGTTAGGGTGGCACACATGCTAGGTGACGGGCGTGTGGGCGTGCACCGTGGTGATCATGATCCGGTTTGTCTTTTGGACTGTGTTCTATCAAGTCTTGTTTTATCTGTGAAATTCATATTTGTTACAGTAATTAAGTCGTGCTTCATGTTAGAAATCATGTTTAGGATATGTGCTTATTCGGCTGAGACCTATTGAGGCTATTTCTGTTGTTTTGAGTTATCTTCTTTAGCGTTAACTATATACTCGGTCATGAGTCTTCATGTCCATATCATATTTTATCTATGTTCATCATTCATTGTTACATCACATGTTATCACTGACTGGGCTGAGTGGTATGAGATTGTGAGCCCTTGATACTAGAGAGGTTGATGACTGAGGTGGGCCTTACAACCATATTGAGAGTGTTATTGTGGATCGGGCTGCACGCCGCAACATGCCATATTGGCTTTATTAGTATTGTTGTTGTTGTTGTTGTTGTTGTTGTTGTTGTTTTTGTTGTTGTTGTTGTTGTTGTTATTATTATTATTATTATTATTATTATTATTATTATTATTATTATTATTATTATTATTATTATTATTATTATTATTATTGTTATTATTATATGGACTAGGATGCACGCCGCAACAGGACTTATAGGCTTTTGATTAGCGCTTGGGCAGGATCCGGCCCCCTAGAGTTTGACATACCAGTAGTGAGCGCGAGCACAATGTTATATCTATGTGTTTTAGTGAGGGAAATTGATGCCAGGCACTCGTACAGTGCTGAGTGATGGTGTGTATGTGTGTGATGAGTAGGCATTTGAGACAAACAATTTGAGTATACTGAGAGTGATAGTACTTGAGAATATCACCGTGAAATCTTTCATTTGACATGCATACTTTACATCTAGGCACAAATATGTACCATCCCTCATTCTAGATGTAATTGATATGTTCCTTTCCGTGTTGGTATTTTATTGTTATACTTGAAAATATGTCTAAATTCCTGTAATATGAACATGCATATTTTGATAATTAATTTCAGTTACTTATGGCTACTGGCATCATTATATCTTTGTTGTCGTTTATATTGGTTTTGATTGTCTTTTTTTCCCCTGAGTTCATCACTACTTTCAACCCAAGGTTTGTTCTGTTACTTATTGAGTACATGGGGTCGGTTGTACTTACACTACACTCTGCACTCTATGTGTAAATCCAGATGCATCCAGACGTGGTGATTTCTAGATCCGTGCTAGTACCAGTGCTTTGAGATTTTAAGGTAGCTGCTATGACTAGACCTTGACTCTCTTTCCCTTTTATTTTCTTCAATACTGTTGTCTTACTCAAATAGTTTTACTAAGGATTTGGTTATGTTTTGATACTCAGTAGTGCTCATGTACTCATTGACATAAGAATTTGTTGTTGTAGTACTTTAGTTATTTGTATCAGATATTTATGATATTTCCGTTGTTGAGTTTATTAAAACATGTTTATTCAAATGTTAAGTTATTTTGTGACTACTGGCTTGCCTGGAAAGTAGTGTAAAGTGTCGTCGCGACTCCGGTGGGAGTTGGGCCGTGACAAGTTGCTATCGGAGCACTAGGTTGCTTAGGTCTCACGAGTCATGAGTAGGTTTAGCCGATGCCTTGAGTAGAAGGCGCTAAGTAAGGTTAGTATTGCATTCATTTCCGTTGGAGAGAGACCTCTTGTAGTCGATGTTCAGGCCTTATCCAATCAGCTCGTGCGATTTCATGTTTGGGAGCCCAACCTGATTCTAGCTTGTGTGGTTTCTAGGTTTTCCTTATATGATCCCATCAGAGAGAGCCAGTATGATGATCCCAATTTGCTCATCCTTATGGACACAGTTCAGTACGGTGATGCCAGAGATGGGACTATTGGGGATGATGGGGTATTGAGGATGTAGAGTCGGATATTTGTGCCTAATGTAGATGGTATACATGAGTTGATTCTTGAGAAGGCCCACAGTTCACGATATTTCCATTCATCTGGGTGCCACGAAGATGTACCAAGACTTGAGGCAGCACTATTGGTGGATAAGAATGAAGTAGGATATAGTTGGGTTTGTAGCTCGGTGCCTTAGCTGTCAGCAGGTGAAGTATAAGCATCAGAGACCGGGCAGATTGCTTCAGAGGCTACGAATTCCAGAGTGGAAATGGGAGCGGGTCACAACGGATTTTGTAGTTAGGCTCCCACGGACTTCGAGGAAGTTTGATGCTATTTGGGTGATTGTGGATCAACTGACCAAGTCCGCACACTTTATTCCAGTTGGTACTACTTATTCTTTAGAGCGGTTGGCTGAGATTTACATTTGAGAGATTGTTCGCCTTGACGGTGTTCCAGTGTCAATCATTTCAGACCGAGGCACACAGTTTACATTACAGTTTTGGAGAGCCGTGCAGCGAGAATTAGGCACCTATGTTGAGTTGAATGCAACATTTCACCCTCAGACGGAAGGACAATCCGAGCGCACTATCCAGATATTGGAGGACATGTTACGCGCTTATGTCATTGATTTTGGGGGTTCATGGGATCAGTTTCCTCCGTTCGTGGAGTTTGCCTACAAATATAGTTACCAGTCGAGCATTCAATTGGCTCCGTATGAGGCTTTGTACGGGAGGCAGTAAAGATCCCCGAAGGGATGGTTTGAGCCGGGTGAGGCTAAGCTATTGGGCACTGACTTGGTTTAGGATGCTTTGGACAAGGTTAAATTGATTTAGGAGTGGCTTCGCACGGTGCAGTTTAGACAAAAGAGTCATGTCGACAGGAAGGTCTGTGATGTTGGTTACATTTGGGGAGAAGGTTCTTGTCACGCCCCAAAACCAAGGGACACGACCGGCACTCAACTGGAGGACCCCGGTCAAGCGGACCTGGAATTGCCTTTCCAAACCCACACGTTACCCCGTGATTTCAATATACATTATTCATGTGAAATAGCCATTTAGACTTAAGCATAAAATTACAACTTGAATTCAATTATGCTTTTTATCATTACCAACATATGATACCAAACACTTACAAAATACATAAAACGTTTACCAACGTGGATCACGATTCTGAACCGTACCATTACTTACCCAAAATACATATGTACACTACCCATATTGTGTCTACGGAGCCTCTACGAATACTAGGAACTTAACCAGTACTTGTCGGTGACAAGGCCCCGGCTATACCTTACAATACACAATAAACTCAAAGAAGGTGGCATGAACCACACATGGCCCCGAGAGGAAGTGGGGCTCACCAATGCAGCTGACGAAATGGAGAGGAGGCACTACTGTCCGTGGGCTGAATTACCTGCTATGGAACCACCTATAATCATCATAAGAATGTAGCTCCCCCGGCAAAAGGGACGTCAGTACATTTGAATTGTACTGGTATGTATGAACAAACTTTATCCCAAGTACAATCAAGCAATACATTATTAAAAGACAGTAATAGAACTCACAAGCATTGCACAGAAAATGGAAACAACCAACATCAAGAGCCCACATTACTAGTATGTATGAACAAACTTACTCTAAGTAAACTCAACAAAGCACAAGCAAGAGACAGACAGAGAGTCACACAATCACTGCACAAAGATATAGAAAGAAACATAATGGAAGTTCCACAATTCTCACTTCATCACAATCACAATCATAATTCCATCCTTGTCCCTCCTCACATCTCACCCTTATTTCTCCTGTTGCGGCATGCAACCCGATCCCACCTGACAATTGTTGAGGCGCGCAACCCGATCCCACCTGAAAATTGCAATCACACCCTTATCACTTCTTACACATCACCCCTATCTCCCCTGTTGTGGCGCACAACCCGATCCCACCTGACAATTACAATCACATCCTTATCACTTCTCACATATCACC
>ML284227.1:0-56585 GCA_005239495.1 Nicotiana undulata
TATTCAAAGCTCTAAATGTTGCAGAAGTCTATGCATCATGTCAGTTCTACAGGCCAAATCAACAAAGAATCACAGTTTAAATATCAAGTGTATATAATCTCAGCACATTCCTAGTGCCTGGCAAAATACCCTAGAATCATACTCTAAGCATGTTCACGGTGCCTGGTTCAAACTCCATGGACCCTCATACTCACACATACATACTTATCACTGTATGACTACCTGTCACAAGTCCCTGACCAAGCACATATATATGACCCTGTGCCTACCCACGGTTGATACCTGACTCTTCAGGGGCGGGACCTTGCCCAACCACTAATCGGATCTAAGTCAATCTATACCATTTAACCCAATTGTGAGGCCTAAGACACGCGTCAACTCAATATCAATATCACTCAGCCCAATATAGGATCTGTCGCATATGTCACCGTATTGTTAATGTCAAATCAGCTCTATGAACCAAGACCATTCATCAGTCCGCTCAAGTCTCCATATTCCATTATCTCACGGAAACCTATTTTCATATACCACATGAAATGTACCAACGTACCACAATTCAGCTAAAATACATGTCACGTATAAAGACACCAACAACATGAGAGATAACATATCAAAAGTATACAAAGACACAGATATAACACACGAATATACTATCATAACTAAAAAAGAATGACTACGATTAAAACGAATAGCTCAACATAGAAAAAATAGCTCTATCATGCCTCAACAAGTAAACAAATAACCTAGTCATGATTTCAAGTATGAATTATAGCTCATGTAGCCATACAAGTGAAGAAAACATGATATCAAAGAAGCATTGTATCAAAACAAGACATATATTGGCCTAAGAACTATCCAAACCATGAATAACTACGATAAATGCATATTTGTGCATCACCTTGCACATACGCCACCCCCAACATACAAAAATATCACAGTCAACGGGGAAATTACTCCTAAACCAAGCTTAAACAAAGACTTACCTCGAGTTAGTCTTCAACCTTGAATCACATCAAAACCTCGGTATAGACCTTCTATCGTGCGAATCCAAGCAAAACATCATCTACGAAAGTCAACATTGCATAGTGAGTGATCCCAATCTATAAAGCTTCAATCTTTGAAGAATTTCCTAAAAATCAACAAAAGTCAATTGGGGCTCATGTGCCCGAAATCCGCAATAAATACCAAAATCCAAAATCCATAACCTACCAAGTCCATATATGAAATTAACTTTCAAAGCCGAGTCCAAATTGATGCTCAAATCCCCAAACTATACTCTCTTAAAGTGTAGACCATACCTCAAATTTCCTTTCGAAATTCCAAATTTTAGATGTAGAAATCTATGGGTAATCAAGTTATATAGACAAATCCAAGTGAAAATTACTTACCTCCAATGTAGTCGGGAAGTTGTTCTTTAAATTCTCCTTATCTCGAAGTCCAGGGCTCAAAATATGAAAAATGGGCAAAGTCCCGAAATTGACAACTTAACTGCACTACCCAGAAGTACCCTACGCGAACGATGTAGTACCCTTGTGATCGCGAAGGTCAATATGCTTCTAGCTCCAGCTATCCTTCACTAACGTGAAGCCTCCTATGCGAACACGAATTCCACACTCCCCTGGTCTTCGCGAACGCGACGCTGCCCACGCGAACACGGTGGCCAAAATCTTGCCTGACAACAAAGTTCCACGAACGCGACCACTATGCGATGAAAAAATTACCAAGAACCCCAAAACACCCTTCGCAATCACAAACCGCCTGATCGCGAAGCTTATCAGAACAACACTATAAATCAGCAACGCACACAACCCAAAATGGTCTGAAACCAACCTGAATCACACTCGAGCCCCACGGGACCCCATCCAATCATGACAACAAGTTCAAATACTGCATCCAAACATATCTAGAGGCTCAATATGCTACAAATAACATCAAAACTAATAATCAAAGATAAAATTGTTCTCTTAACTTCAAGAACTTCTAACTTGTAGCCAAGCGTCTGATTCATACCTAACCAATCCGGATGCCAACCAAACTTTGCACACAAGTACTAAATGAAAAAATAAACCTATTTTAACTTCCAGAACAATAATCTGAATTCGATACCATCAAAGTCATCTCCCGGCCAAACCTGTGAACTCTCAAATTCTTCAAATTGCCAACTTTCGCCAAATAGAACCAAAACCTTCGAAGAACATCCAAATTCAAATCTGAACATGCGCCCAAGTCCAAAATTACCTTACAATCTAATTGAAATCATCAAATGCCGGTTCCGAGGTTATTACTCAAAAGTCAAACATTGGTCAACTATTCCGACTTGAAGCTTTTGAATTGAGAATTACTCTTCCAAATCAACTATGAACCTCTCGAAACTCAAAATCAACCATACACGCGAGTTATATAAATAATGTGAGCTACTCAAGGTCTCAAATCCACCGAATGAAGTACTAGAGCTCAAAATGACATGTCGAGCCGTTACATTCTCCCGAACATATGTTAATCCTAGAACGTGCCAAGAATCATTCCAAGGTTTCCAAAACATTGTATACTCATCATACACATACCGTGGGTGATCTCACATTATCCCATTCCATATGATCCCATTATACAATCATGACAGGAGGTTCTTCCTTCAACCTTAGCTTAAGAATACATAAGACCAAATGTAACTTTCGGAGCTCCCTCTAAGATTCAATTCTTATAAAAAAAAAACTATATCAATCTCAACAAGATATATCAAAGCACAAGAATACTCCCAATATGTAACCACACGATGCACAACGTAATTCGTATGCATATAGAAATAACTTTCGACCACAATAGTTTCTCATTATCAAACCCGGTACCAGTAATATACCTCATGACACATGAAACTTCATTCTCACGACCTGTAGAATCTATCAACCTAGGGCTCAGATACCAACATGTCACGACCTAAAAACCCCAACCGGTTGTGACGGCGCCTTACTAACTTTCTAGGCAAGCCAAACATAATAATAGAGAAAATAGATATTGAATTAAAAAAAACCAATAATATAAGAAAAATGCATCTAAATACAACAATCCCCCAGAACTGGTAAATACAGTGTCATGAGCTCTAACAGAAGTACAAGTCTAGAATAAAAATAGCAATATCATCTAAATGTAAATAATAATGCTAAAGGAAAAGAGACTCCAAGCGTGTGGTCGAGATGCATCTCTACGTGTGGTCGAGATGCATCTCTAACTCATTTCTCCAAAGCTAAAGTCATCAATAAGCCTCAACAACTGTTGACTCGGTCCAACACATGGATCTGCACAATTAAGTACGGAGTATAGTATAAGTACAACTGACCATATGTACTCAACAAGTATCATAACTAACCTCGGTGAGGTAATATAAGCTAGAATTAATAGTCTCGCTAATCACCTGTACAATTCATAAATCTAATAAGTGCTTAACATATATATGATCAAGTCATGAACCACAGATAGAACCACTTTGCTCAGTCGACAATTCAGCATATAAAGAAAATATGCAAGTAAAATAGGTACGCAACCAAGGAAATTGCAAGTAAAGAAGACATGCAATAACCAAATTAAACACTGGCCAATCTTTCATCATAAACACAATAACCGAACCAAACCAAACCACTAATCAGCTTTCCTCATACCGCGAGTACACCATCAAGAGAGAAACATGAGAGGGTGACACTAGGGGGATGTATCCTTATCCACACACTCAATGGCATAGTCACGTGCCATAAATATCAACCGCATGGTGTAGTCACGTGCCAATAACCACAACCCGCACGTCATAGTCATGTTCCAATAATCACAACCCGCACGGAGTGGTCACGTGCTATGAGTCCAATCCATATCACATAGAAACAGATATACAAGTACATGTATAATGGATATCAAATTTCATATTCATGGACTGGTATAAGTTTCATGCTAAAGTGTATGCATGTGCGCAGTGTGTTACCATAGTTCAAATCACACAATTACATCACAAAAGTAGAAATTATATAGTTCAATAAGGAGATTAACCTCTATGTAACCTCAAATATAGTACAAATAGCTCACAAAGGGGTACAAATATAAGAAACATCACAACTTGAGGCTTAGCAACTAATTCAAGGTATAACTTAGTATAAGCACTACCTTGAGAATGAATAATACCCCGGTGCTTTCCCATGGTCTTAGTCCCCTCAAATGTGCACCACCCATAGCACGTAGCTATCATAAATAACGCAGGCAACTAGTGCATAAACCAAGTTTAGGTAAGATACTTACCTTAAGAAAGCTAAATTAGTACTCCAAGAAGCCCTTCCCGCGTGAATCAACCTCTGGACGACTTGAATCTAGCCAAAATAACTTAATGTTATCAATAAAAACCATAGGGAAAAATTCCAAACCATAAAGCTAAGATCATGAATCAATTATTCAAAGTCAACCCCAGGCCCACATCCCGAAACCCAACAAACCCACAAATTCCAAACACTCAATCCAATATGAGTCCAAACATATGTATTTCATCCAATTTCAACCTCAAATCGACCCTCAAATTATCAATTTTCGCTCTCCAAAATCATAGTCCAAAACCCCAAATCTTACTTTTAATTCACATAAATTAAGTGTAATAATCTATGACTAATCAATATCTAACACCAAAATCAAGTAAGTATTACTTATGCCACGACCCAAACTAGAGGGTCATGACTAGCACCTGGGCCATACTTGCCGAGCACCAATGTACATTTTATCTAACCTCAATTATTATCTTTAAGGGCCAACGAGATCAATATAAACGGTAGACATGAATCATGAACAACCTACAATGAAAAATAATAGCATGAACATACATAACATGGGACGACAAGACTGTTTAAGAAACTATATATAAGAAATGAGATGCCACGCTGCCATGAGAGGCTATACAACAAAAATCAGCCGACAAGGCATTACAAACTATACGAGAGTCTACACCTATTTATGAGCCTCTAAAGAGACATAAGTTCTGCAACATTGCCGAAATAGGGCACAGACATACCCATAATGTCTATAACAAAATAGCATACCAAGACCACGGCAAGTCCGGAGAAGGGATCTTGCCAATAACCGCTGAAACTAAACAGCCTACTGTGGTGGGGGAGCTTCACCTACATGTCTATCAGTACATGCAGCACGACATGCAACATCTACAAATAAAAGGGACGTCGAAATGCATAAATTACCAAGTATGTAAGCCAGGAAAGCATAAATAAGAACAATAATGTAAATAGGGATAGAGAATATACAACATGTAACATTTGAGTACCTCTGAGGGATACTGACATGAAATGCATAATATATATATATAAAACTTTTAGAAAAAACATATGCCTCTGTGGGAATTATCATCATCATATCGTACCTGGCCGTAATAAGCTTGGTAAGAACGTACCTGGCCATCATAAGGCTCGGTAAAATCGTACCCGACCACATGAAGCTCGTTAAAACTCAACTGATATGTGGTTTCACAATAGGTTCTGTACCCGACCGACTATAGCGCAACTCAGTATAGTAAAATAGGTACATATATATATATTATATATATATAATGCATGTTGGACTCACTGGAATCATATTCTGAACTTCGAAGTGACGTAAGGTCGGTATCCTCTGTACACATTATTAGGACAAACTCTTCATCATGAATCTTATAAGAAACAGGAAGTACCAACAACATTGATAACATATGAATAAGAGATGCAACATCAAAATCAGTCGTTCCATAAGAAGGGAAACAATGTAAGTACTGCTAGCTTCTAAGAGTGGAGTATCTTTGAAAGCTCGTTCATTACATTATGTACAACTGGAGTCATGCAAAAAAAGGAAAGGGATAGCCTCACATACCTTGTATATAGTGCCTAACTTCAAGCTATGCAATTGTCACGACTCCATAGTCTACTTTAAGAGAAATGACATTATCGCTATCGTTTAAGCGTCGTAACTATTATATATCGATTGCAACCTATCTTACGATGAAACGGACAGAATCTCCCCTATTTTATGAATTCTCACAAGTTAAGCAAATCACCAAATAGCCTAAAACACATGAATAATAATCATATTAAGCCTCCCAAAACTGTCCACCAACAAACGACATTACTAACAAGCCATTAAATAGATATCTCACAAGTTATAGCTTCAACGACTTAGCCAAAACTTGGATAATCATAAATACAAGTAAGGTAAGAGGTTCCTTACCTTTAAAAAGAAAAAAAAAACTCCAATTTTACCTTAATTGACCACGAAATATCCTTTCAATGCTGCCACGAGAACAAGGAAGCGAAACTAGCAATCAATTAGGATTGTTCGGCACTAGAATCACTTTAGAAGACTTGAAATAACCTTATTAATATTAAAAACATGATGGGGAATTTTACTGATCATGAACCACATAAAACAACCTTCAACACGAGCTGGAACAACACAAAAATCAGCAACAGCAAGAAGAATAATAAACTTACTAGCGCCACAACATTCCTGGTACTTGATTTGTCTTGTTTGCTCTATGTTTGGGTCTTCGATCATGAGAGAACGTTGAGAGAGTGTTATTAGGGTTCTAGGGTCTGAATATACTGAAAATGAATGACTTAAAACGGGGTTGAGGCGTCTTATATATATATATATATATCCATATATCCCAACCGCCTATGTGTGTCCCATAGAGAGCTGCTTGGCGGAGTCTCATAAAAACATGAATATCTATATACTCTAATGTTGTATCAATAAGCGGTTTAATGAGTTGGAATCTAGACTCACAGATCTTCAATTTTGTGGGTAGATCACCCCATAATTCCAAGTAAATTTGGAGAAAACCTTAGTGACATTTGACCTAAAGTAAAATTATGAACATAAGTTGCGGAAAAATTTGTCGACTTTTGTTTCATAACTCGTTTGGCGTAAGGACTTATGATACATATATTATATGATTCAAATACCTTAAAACACAAAATCTTGAGAATATTAAGAACCTCTAGTTTTTACCCCAAAATACGGGTTACAACATCCTTGATTCATTTAACTTCTAATACTTGTTAACCACTCTTATACACCCTTGTATCGTATAAGACCAATAGGATTAACTTCTTATCATCTCAAAGATAATCTCTTCTCGGACTAACTTGCGGTGTGAACTAACGTACGCGAGTATGGGTTGTAAAACCCTCCCCGCTTAAAAATATTTGTCATCGAATGTAAGGGTTTATGGGGAGTCTAACTCATCATGGATTCCAATGGAAATTTCCGGCTGAGTTTCCCCTATAAAATGGACACTACCCAAACTCGCAAGAAGGTAAACCCATACTATGGCCTCACAAGGCTATACACAACATTATGGATAAGTACGTTGTTTGCATATCACTATTTTGTATGAAGGAAGGGTATTCTCAAGCTATTGCTTACCTCATAGAGCCGTTTCACCTTCTAATGCGTCATACGTTCCCCCGACATCCTCGTTATCTTCATTCAGGAATAGGTAAGGGTATTTAGACTTCATCTCCTCTTCTTCTTCACATGTCATTCCTTTCATATTCTTGTTCCTCCACAATACTTTGACGGAGGCTACATCCTTTGTTCTCAGCTTGCAGACTTGTCAATCTAATATAGCCACTAACACTTCTTCATACAATAGATCCTCGGTAACTTGTACATCTTTGATAGGGACAACCCGAGAAGGGTCTCCAATATATTTCCTCAACACAGATACATGGAATATCAGGTGGACAAATTCCAATTCGGATGACAATTCTAACTCATAAGCAACATGTCCAATTCGTCGAAAACTTTTGTACGACCTGATATACCATGGACTTAACTTACCTTACTTCCCAAAATGCATAACACCCTTCATCGGCGAGATCCTCAGGAAAACTCAATCACCAACCTCAAACTCCAGATCACGACATCGAATATGGAAATAAGACTTTTTCCTGCTTTACACCGTCCTAAGTCGTTCTTGTATCACTTTTACCTTCTCAATGGCTTGGTGAATCAAATATAGCCCATATAATTCTGTTTCACTGACTTCAAACCATCCAAATGGTGGTATAAATCTCCTCTAGTACAGTGGCTCGTACGGATCCATTTTAATATTGGAATGGTAGCTATTATTGTAGGCAAATTCTATGAGTGGTAGATGGTCATCCCAATTCCCTTTGAAATCTAAAACACATGCTCTAGCATATCTTCAAGTGTCTGAATGGTACGTTCATCCTGTGCGTCAGTCCGCGGATGGAATGCAGCACTGAGATTCACTTGTGTGCCTAAACCCTTCCGAATAAACCTCTAAAAGTTAGCCGTAAATTGAGCTCCTCTGTCTGATATAATAGATACCGACACACCGTGAAGCCTAACAGTCTCCTTGATATGCAACTTCGCATAATCTTTAGTCGTGTAATATGTTTTAGCTGGCACAAAATGGGTAGATTTTGTAAGTCGATCAACTATTACCCATATGGAGTCAAACTTACGATAAGAGCGAGGTAATCTAATAATAAAGTCCTTATTGATCACCTCCCATTTTCGGGTCGGATTCTCTATATTCTGAATCAATCCACCGGGTTTCTGATGCTCAATCTTTACTTATTGACAATTAGGACACCTGGCTACAAATTCTGCAATAGACTTTTTCATGTTAACCTACCAATATTGCTCCTTAACGTCATGATACATCTTTGTTGAGCCAGGATGGATGGAATATCGGGACTAATGAATCTCCATCATAATCTTCTCTCGCAACCCTGCCACATTAAGCACACATAATCGACCCTGGTATCTCAGTGCCCCATCTCCTCCGATCTCAAAAGCCATAGTTTTACACTGTTGAATGCTCTCTCTCAATCGTACTAAGGTAGGATCTTCATATTGCCGTGCTTTTACCTCGGCTACCAATGATGATTCTGATGCACAGTAACACATCCGCCATCAGAGTCTAACAATCTAATTCTCATATTGGCCAGTTGATGAAGCTCTTTGGTCAACCCGTGTCTACCTACCTCAATGCGGACAAAGCTTCCCATTGACTTACGACTGAGAGCGTCTGTCACAACATTGGCTTTACCAGGATGGTATAATATCTCGACATCGTATTCTTTCAGTAATTCAAGCCACTTACGCTACCTCAAATTCAACTCCTTCTGCTTGAAGATGTATTGTAAGCTCTTGTGATCTGTGTAGATGTCAACATGGACGCCATATAAGTAGTGTCGCCATATCCTCAAAGCGTATATTACTGCGGCCAATTCCAAATCATGAGTTGGGTAATTATTTTCATTTTTCTTCAATTGTCTCGATGCATAAGAAATCACCTTCCCACGTTGCATCAATACGCACCCCCATACCTATACCTGAGGCACCACAATATACCACATAACCTTCTGTTCCTTCTGAGAGAGTAAGCACTAGCGCAAATGTCAATCGATTCTTTAGCTCTTGAAAACTACATTCACAAGCGTCAGACCACTGGAACTTGGTAGCTTTCTGTGTTAACTTAGCCAATGGTGCTGATATAGAGGAAAACCCTTCTACAAACTGCTTATAATACCCTGCTTGCCCCAGGAAGCTACAGACATCTGACTGTGTTGTAGGTCTCGGCCAATTCTTTACTGCATCGATCTTCTGAGTGTCGACACTAATACGCTCGTCAAATATCACATGGCTAAGGAATGCTACCGAGTTCGGCCAGAATTCAGATTTAGAGAGCTTAGCATATAACTTACAATCCTGGAGATATGTAATACAACTCGCAAGTGGCCCGCATGTTCCGCCTTCGAACGAGAATACACCAGAATTTCATCAATGAATATGATCACGAACACATCAACATAGGGCCTGAATACACTATTCATGAGATCCATACAGGCTGCTAGGGCATTTGTTAACCCAAACAACATCACCAAGAACTCAAAGTTCCCATATCTTGTCCGGTAGGTCATCTTTGGAATATCCTTCTCCTTAACCCTCACCGGATGACACCCTGAACGAAAGTCAATCTTGGAGAAAGACTTGGCACCCTGGAGTTGGTCAAACAGGTCGTCAATCTTTGGAACTGGATACTTGTTCTTTATAGTAAAATGATTCAACTCTCAATAATCGATACACATGCTTAACGACCCGTCTTTCTTCCGCACGAACAAGAATGCCGTACCCTAAGGTGAAGTGTTAGGCCTAATGAAGCCCTTATCCATCAAGTCCTTCAACTGCGCCTTCAACTCTCGCAACTCTATCGGGGCCATCCCGTATGGAGGGATAGATATCGGTTGAGTGTCATGAAACACATCAATGCTAAACTCATTCTCCCTTTCAGAAGGAAGGCTTGGGAGTTCATCTGGGAAAACGTCTGGAAATTTCTTGACCAAGGGGATTAATTGTAGAGCGCCCGGTTTTTCTTCCGCATCCCTAACGCGAACGAGATGATAGATATAACCTTTTGAGATCATCTTCCTTGACTTAAGATAGGAAATAAACCTACCTTTTGGCGTAGCAGCGTTCCCCTTCCATTCAATGAAGGGTTCACCAGGAAACTGAAACCTAACTATCTTCGTACGACAATCAACATTTGCATAGCTTGAGGCCAACCAGTCCATTCCCATTATCACATCGAAAGCAATCATTTCTAACTCAAATAAATTCGCCGAGGTTTGACGACTACAACATCACTGTGCAACCTTTATATACCCTTCTAGGAATCACAGAATCTCCTATCAGAGTGGATACCACAAGTGGTTTACTTATCAATTCAGGTTCAACGCCAAACTTATTTTCCACAAAGGGTGTAACATATGATAATGTAGATTTCGGATCAATTAGCGCATATACATCATAAGAAAACATAGAAAATATACCTGTAACAACATCTGGAGATGACTCGAGATCCTGTCGACCTAATAGAGCATATGTTCAATTTTGAGTACCACTCGAACGCGACACTGCACCTCTACCTATACCAAGACATGTCGATTGCTAAAAACCCCGTGCTAGAGGTCGAACTGATGAGGAAGAACTAGACACATATCTCGCATCATATGGCCAAGTTGTCCGCAAGAATAGCACGCATCGGAACCTCGAGGTCAGAATCCAAAGTGGGCCTTGCCGCACTGATAACAATGAGGTGTTGGGGGTCTCGTCTGACAAGTATCTCTATGATATTGTAAGCCGGATACCCGCAAACGTTGACCTGGACCACAATAGGTAAATCGACCATATAGAGGCCTCTGAAACTGTGGAGGAGCACTAACTACAAGTGGCACTGAACTTCTCGAAGACTGGGGCCTGATACTACCCCTGAAGTCATAAGAATACCCTACAAATCTCGCACTCTTATGGTGGACCCTATCTTCCCTTTGCTGGTGCTTACGATCCTCTAGTATCTTGGCATAAGCCTGCATATGGGAAATATCCATGCCCTCCACCAAGGAGGTTATCGTGCAACCGTTTATGAAATGCTATCCCAACGCGTTCACGAACATGTGCACTCTATCGCTCACCACAGACACCATATGGGGGGGGGGGGTATAGCTTGCGAAAGCATCAAACCTCATACTATACTCTTGCACACTCATATTACCTTGTCGAAGGTTCAAGAACTTATCAGCTCTAACTCATCATATCTCAACTGGCAAGTAGTTACGAAGAAAGGCCTTAGAAAATTCCTTCCACACGGTTGGAGGAGCGTTCGGACACCTTTATATCTCCCAACTATCATACCAAAAAACAACTAAATCCCGTAACCGATAAGAATCCAACTCTACTTCCTCAGTATTACTAGCGTGCATAACCCGCAGTGTACGATGAACGTGATCAATAAAGGTCTACGGGTCCACCTTGGGTTCTAATCCAGTAAACACTAGAGGGTCTAGATTAATCAAATCACAAACTCTCGCACTAACCGCTTTATCAGCAACACCTGTATTCTGCCTCTAAGCTTGAGCATCTACCAAGCTAGTCAACAATTGCATCGCACTCCGCATGTCTGTAGTGCCAGACGGAGGAACTAGAGGTGTTAGGTACCTCCTAATATCCTCTGGAGGATATGGAATAGATGAGGTATGAGACGACATATCACTTTGAGCCTCTCTTTGTCCTGCTCTGGCTGGGGGCACCTGACGGGTACCCTCTCCCGCAGTTGTATCAAGTCGTCTACTAATCGCTTGCTTCCTAGTTGAAGACATCGCTGAAAGAAAACAAGGTGAATATTAGAGATGAATACATACGACTCAATTCTACGCACGATCAAGATTCGAGAAGAAGATAACAACCCAAGATATCATATAGCCTCTTGATCATAAATGTGGTGCGCTACACATCCATAATCATGACTCTACAAGACACGGCTCATAGACAACCCCTAGGAAAGACTTGCTCTAATACCAAGTTTGTCACGATCCAAACATGAGGGTCATGACTAGCACCCGGGCCATACATGCCGAGAACCAACATACATTTTATCTATCATCTCGTTCGTTATAAATGGTAGACATGAAACATGAAAAACCAACAATGAAAGATAATGGCATGAAAATACATAACATGGGATGACAAGACTGTCAAGAAACTATATATAAGGTACGAGCTGCCACGCTTCCATGAGAGACTATACAACAAAAATCAGTTGACAAGGCATTCCAAACTATACATGAGTCGACACCTGTCTATAAGCCTCTAAATGAGCATAAATGATGCAACATTGCCGAAACAGGGTCCCGACATACGCATAATGTCTATAACAAAAGTGCATACCACGACCAAGGCAAGTCCGGAGAAGGGATCTCACCAATAACCGCTGAAACTGGATAGCCTACTGTGGTAGGGGAGCTTCGCTAACCTGTCTATCAGAACCTATAGCACGACATACAATGTCCACAAATAAAAGGACGTTAGTATGAATAAAGTACCAAGTATGTAAGGCAGGAAACCATGAATAAGAATAATATATAAACATGGATAGAAACTATACAACCTATAACATCTGAATACCTCTGAGGGCTACTGACATGAAATGCATGCGTGTGTGTATATATATATATATATATATATATAGGCTCGGTAAGAACGTACGCGACCATCATGAGACTCGGTAGAATCATACTCGGCCATGTGGAGCTCGGTAAAACCCAACTGATAGTGGTTGCACAATATGTGTCTTACCCGACCGACTATAGCACGTCTCGATTGAGTAAAATATGTACATATATATATAACGCATGCTGGACTCATTGGAATCACATTCTGAACTTCGGAGTGACATAAGGTCGGTATCCTTTGTACACATTATTAGGACTAACTCTTCATCATAAATCTTATAAGAATCAGGAAGTACCAACAACATTGATAACATAAGAATAAGAGAAGCAACATCAACATCAATCGTTCCATAAGAAGGAAAACAATGTAAGTACTGCTAGCTTCTAAGAGTGGATTATCTTTGGAAACTCGTTCATTAAATTATGTACAACTAGAGTCGTGCTAAATGAAGGAAATGTATAGCCTCACAAACTTTGTATATACCTCCCAACCTCAAGCTATCCAATTGTCACGAATCCTTAGTCTACAATAAGAGAAATGACACTATCATTATCGTTTAAGCGTCGTAACTATTATATATCGACCGCAACCTATCTTATGATGAAACGGAAAACACCTCCCCTATCTATAGGACTTCCCGCAAGTTAAAACAATCACCAAACAGCCCAAACAACATCATCAATAAACATATTAACCCTCCCAAAATAGTCCACCAACCAACGACATTACTAACAAGCCTTTCGATAGATATCTCACAAGTTATAGCTTCAACGACTTAGCCACAACGTGGATAATCATAAATACATGTAGGATAAGAGGTTCTTTACCTTTAAACAGAAATAAAAACTCCAAATTGACCTTAATTGACCACGAAATATCCTTTCAGTGCTTCCACAAGAACAAGGAAGTGAAACTAGCAATCAATTAGAGTTATTTTCTGCACTAGAATCACTTTAGAAAACTTAAAATCACCTAGGATTGATATTAAAAACTTGAGGGAGTATTTTACAGAACATAAACCACTTAAAACAACCTCCCATACGAGCTGGAGAAACTCAAAAATCAGCAACAACAAGAAGAACAAGAAACTTACTAGCGCCACAGGATTCCCGACACTTGATTTGTGTTGTTTACCCTATGTTTGGGTCTTGGATCATGAGAGAACCTTGAGAGAGTTTTTTAGGGTTCTAGGGTATGAAGATGCTGAAAACAAATGAGCTAAAACGGGGTTGATACGTCTTATATATATCCATATATCTTAACCGCCTATGTGGCCATAGAGAGTTGCTTCGGCAGTCTCGCGAAAACGCAAATATCTCTCTACTCCAATGTTGTATCGACAAACGGTTTAATGCGTTGAAAACTAGACTCATAGATATTCAATTTGGTGGGTATATCGCCCCATAATTTAAATTAAATTGGAAGAAAAGTTTAGTAACATTTTACCTAAAGTTTAAGTAAAATTATCAACACAAGTTGCGACAACTTTTGTCGACTTTTGTTTCATAAGTCGTTTGACTTAAGGACTTATGATACAGATATTATATAATTCAAATACCTTAAAACACGACCACTTGAGAATATTTAGCACCTCTAGTTTTTACCCGAAAATACGGGTTACAATATCCTTGATTCGTTTAATTTTTAATATTTGTTAACCACTCTTATACACCCTTGTATCGTTTAAGACCAATAGGACTAACTTCTTATCATCTCAAAGATAATATCTTCTCGAATTTACGTCAACTAACTTACGGTGTGAACTAACGTACACGAATATGGGTTGTGACAACTTACCCCTTTAATTGTTATGAAAAGCCCCCAAAATCGCCTATAGTCGAGCCCACAACTCCAAAAATGAGAAAATAGCCAAACCCTTCAAGATTAAATCCTGTCCAACAATTTCAATTTTGCAGAAACTTAACCACATCTGTGGTGCCACTTCAGCGGCTCTCCAAGTGCACATGTGCTTCAGCTTCTGCGAACTCCCAGCCACACCTGCGACTTCGCTTCTGCACCCCAACTGCCGCATTCGTGGTTTCTGCACCCCCTGTCCAATTCTCGCATCTGTGCCTCTAAGGATGCACTTGCGGCTCCTCATCTGCACCAAGGATTCCGCAAATGCGAAAACACCAGACTCAGCAATCTTGAGCAACACCAACACAATCTAAAATGATCTGAAATCAATTCAAAACACACTCGATGTCCCCCCAAGACCCCGTCCAAACACATCAACCACTCCCAAAACATAGGAGAGACCTACTCGAAGTCTTGAGTCACATAAAAAAACATTGAAACAACAAATCGTACCTCAATTGAAGCCTAAGGAACTAATCCAAAATTTCAAATTCAAAACCTACGCGAATAAGCCTAAACAACTCGGAATGACCTCAAATTTTGCATGAAATTACCAAATGGCACAAACAGACCTATTCCAACTCACGAAATCACAATCTGAATCCGGTATCAATAAATCCAACTCCCATAAAACCTATGAACTTCCAAACCTTCAACTTTTCAACTTTTGCCAATTGAAGCCAAAACAACCTAGGAACCCCTAAATCCAAATCCTGACATACGCCTAGGACCAAATTCACCATATTAAGCTATTAGAACCATCAAAACACCATTTTTGAGTTATCTACACAAAAACTAAACTTCGGTCAACTCTTACAGCTTAAATCTTCAACCAAGAGAAGTATACAATTCAATCTAAAACTCCCCCAAAACCAAACCAACCATCCCCACAAGTCTCATAATCATAAATACACATATGTAAAGTATCAAACAAGGGGAACGAGTCTAAAATACTCAAAATGACCGGTCAGATTGTTATAGTTTTCTGTGGCACCAGCCATTTCACAGGTCGGGGGAGGAGCCCAAACTCCCACTACTCACACTCCAGAGCACATGGCTCATCGGTATCAAAGCTCAGCAAATATAACAGTTGGGGTGGTTTAGCCTGTTGTTACTTCACAACCCAACATACTTGCGATGTCAGGTGATGAGCTGAAGAGGTTGGATAGGTTCATCTAGTGGTATCCCCCCAACTTTAGTGGTACACCTTCTAATGACCCCCAAGACCACTTCGACCGTCGCCATGAAATTTTGTGCAGCATGTGGATAGTGGAGTCTAATGAAACTGATTTCACTATATTTTAGATACATGGTTCAACCAAGAGGGGGTGGAAAGTGTATATGCAGGGCAGGCCAGCGGGATCACCTCATTTTACATGGGCTCAGTTCTCGTAGTCGTTCTTGGAGAAGTTTAGTCCCTTTACTTAGTGAGAGGATTTGCACAGCCGATTCAATCTCTTTCAGTAGGGTAGGATGATTGGTACACAGTACGAGACTAGATTTATGGATTTATTACGCCACACAACTATCTTTATCCCTACCGAGAGGTAGAAGGTGTGGAGGTTCATAGATGGTCTTACATATGGAATTAGACTTCATATGGCCAGAGATACCGAGGATGATATTTCTTTTACTCGGGTATCAGAGATCTCCAAGAGGATCGAGCGCATTAAAGGTAAGGCGAGGGGGGTGGACTCTAACAAGAGGCCTCGTCATTTTGGAGGATTTAGTGGTCCCTCATCTAGAGGTAGGGGTTCCTTTAGTAGAGACCATCCTCTCAGGCTAGTTCAATCAGCTTTACAAGTCACCCATGGTACTTCAGGCAATATAGCATACAGTGCACCTCTAACTCAGGTTAGTGCACCTCTAATACAAAGTTACTAGGGTGGTTATTGTTACACCCCATGTTTTCGTACATAAAAGTACGCCATGAGTAAATTGATATATGCTCGGGAATGATATTATTTTGGGATTTTAAGTATTATGCTATTTCGAATAAGTGATGAGTAAATTCGTGAATGTAAGAGGGTAAATAAATCAAACAAAATGAATTTCATCGAGGTTTGTTATGTTGGGATAAAATATAGCCTGAGCTAAGAAAACAGGTACTTATGGACTACTGCCATACAAGGTACCACATGACCATGGTAGTAAGGTGTAAAAGGTGTGTTAAAAGTGAGTGGTATTTTAACTAATTTGAGATAATCCTTAATTATGTGAATTATTGGATAATGGGGGAATTAACTTGTTAATTACTAATTAATGGTTTATTAATCAAAGTCTTTGGATAAGACTAATGAGCCAAAACGTGGCAACAAGAATGAGCTTAAATAAGTGACTCTTACACCATTAGCAAGGTGGCACATTTAGGGAAAATGTTTTGCCAAATAACTATTATCAAGTGGGGCCCACACTACTTTAATAATAAAGCCTCTCTAATTCATTTAAGAGAGTTATTATTCAGATTTGCATTGGTAACATTATTATCTATAAAGACACTTCTCTAAGTTAAGAGACATTGATGGTTAAGAAACGTGAATTGTAAGGTTTCAGCATAAATGTTGTGTGTTATATCTCTAACTCATTCTTATGGGCATCTGATGAGGATTCAACGTAAAGGTTCTGTGTTGCAAACGAAAGTTAGATAAGCAACGCCCAAGGCCTTCAAAAATTTAAATTAACATGAGATTTTTCAATTTTAAGGGAGTACGGTGTAATCTTTCTCAAGAGAATAGACTCCAGGTATGTTAAAGCTATCCCTTCTTTCTTTTGGCATGATCCATGCAGTACAGACGAAACGTGCAAATTCACAAATTCCATAAATGACTCTATTTATAGAAGTACTAGAGATATCTATGTTCTTAAATTTCCATGTGTCATAATATTTTATCATTTGTTCATGGGTCTTAGAAAAATATGAAAGTTGAAAAGAGTTTACTTTATGATATTAATCAAAGACAAAAGGGTCTTATGAAGCTCCGAAAGATTTTATTAACGTACTTTTCATGCATTGCATTCATGTGCATTGACCCATGACCAGATGGAGTTATATACGTGTATATATGTATATGTATATATGTATATGGGATATGGGAAAGGTTATGGTGTTATATACGCACCACCACCCGATCAACTAGTATATGATGATGATGATGATGCCCACAGTGGCTGAAATATGATTCAAATGGCGTTATATACGCGTATATATGTATGTATATATATGTATATGGGATATGGGAAATGTTATGGTGTTATATACGCACCACCACCCGATCAACTAGTATATGATGATGATGATGATGCCCACAGTGGCTGAAATATGATTCAAATGGCGTTATATACGCGTATATATGTATGTATATATATGTATATGGGATATGGGAAATGTTATGGTGTTATATACGCACCACCACCTGATCAACTAGTATACGATGATGATTTTTCCCACAGTGGCCGATATGATATGATGGGATGCCCTCAGAGGCTGATGATGTTATGAAACATGTACCTATGCACGACATGACATTCATACGCATATGCATGACGCTAAAAGTAATTTATGATTTACAAAGTTATTCAGGCTTACAGGTTGATTCTTGTACTCTATATTTCTTCCATGTCTCTTATGTACTTATTTGTGTGCCTTACATACTCGGTACATTATTCTTAATGACGTCCCTTTTGCCTGGGGACGCTGGGTTTCATGCCCGCAGGTCCCGATAGACAGGTCGAGAGCCCTCCAAGTAGGCTATCAGCTCAGCGGAAGATGTTGGTGCACTCCATTTGCTTCGGAGTCGCTTGTTTGGTTTGTATGATTTAGATGTGTATTGTTTGGTATGGCGGGACTCTATCCCGACCTTTATGACATTTATGTACTCTTAGAGGCTTGTAGACATATGTCGTATACGTGAAAGATTGTATAGCCTTGTCGACCTATGTTTTGAATTTATAAATGATTATGTTGGCCTATTAGGCCCGTATGTCACGTGTATATGATAATGTAATAAGAAAGATACGTCACGTTGGTACTCGGTCGAGTAAGGTATCGGGTGCCCGTCGCGGCCCATCGGTTTGGGTCGTGATAAAAGTGGTATTAGAGCAGTTCTATCCTAGGGAGTCTACAAGTCGTGTCTAGTAGAGTCTTGTTTATGGGTGTGTCGTGCACCACACTTATAAGCAGGAGGCTAAAGGGTATTTAAGATTGTCACTCTTTCTTCTTACTCTAGATCGTGTGGTAGAGCTCAGTCATAGGATTTCAAATTCCTAAATCCTATTCGTAATAAGATGATACCTATATCCGGAAAGAAGGTTGGAAAGAGAGATAGTTGAGAAAAAGCTGAGTCAGAGGAATTGGATTTTTGTATGATGCCTACGATTAGTAAATGTGAGGTCTCCAGCAGATCATGTGCGTACTGAATGGTGTAAGGTTCCTAATAAGAAGCCTTAAGGCAATTACGCCTATCCATTTTTATGGTGAAGGACAATGAGGGATTAAGAAGATAAGTACAAGTTTCAGTAAGTAAAAGGAGAAAAGTGAAAAAGGGTACGAGGTACCCAGTTAATGAAGGTTAACAGCGTTTATAATTGAGGCAGAGAAACATAAGCTTTTTGAGTTATATTCAATAGTAACAGAAGTATATATAATTGGTCGCACCCATTCCAGATATGCCCTATGGGGGTTAACAGAAGTAGTAAAAGAAGATATGATGGATGAATTGTTTGCGTCAGTTGACATTTCCGAAGGATATTGCAAATGTTCTAATAGATCTCTTTATGAGACACCCAGATGGTACACTCTAAAATAGTGCAGCCAAATATAAGTACTACAAAGACATGCACTATAAGCCTTGAGGGGGAGATATACTACCTTAGTGTGGCTCGCGTCCCTAGTAAAGCGAGAATGTTAAGCAACTTGAAGAGCCACTGGATGGAGCAAGGGGAAGCTGAAAGCAAAAGAATGTCTTGTTCGAGTTTTCAGAATAAAATGGTGAGCATAAATGTTAGCAGGAAATAAGAAAAGAGTTAATGAAGCATTATGAGTAAGATGTGGTACATGGATGACAACGGTCGATCAAAAGATGACAATATTACAAAATCTATAGTCAAGGGAGGGAAGAGACGAGGGATGACAGGCCTTAGGACAACAAAAGAGTATAGGCCATACAGTCACGTCCTCATTTCATGAAATAAGTTCGCGACGCTAATGTGATTCAGAAGAAAAAGTTAGACCCGGAGTAATAGAAGTCAGCATGGACTGGTGGAAAAAGATAAACTAAACATGAATTAGGGACTGAGTCATTTGATGGTGGTCGGCATCATGAGAATTTCATATTGCGTTCCGACAATAATAGAATGGACCACAGAGGAAGATTAATGAGAAACTCAAAGAATGGTTATTCAGGAAAACGCTTCCCTAAAGCAAGCAATGTGAGCAAAGTTAAGCTTAAGGGGTTGTATGTGCCAGTTACACTAAGTATCACCCTCGTGAGTGAGGAATTTGGTTATCCTTGGTACAGAAGGATTGCCGCAAGGCGAGTAAGGGTCATCGATGATGTGAAAATACGCCAAAGATGAAGAGGTAACACATCTATAGGTAGATCCTCATGGCTTCAACTCTTAGTATTCCCCTAAANAAGGGATGAGATTGCACTATTCAAAGCCTACAGATAGGCTACGATCCCAGAACATTATGCAAACACAACGTCAAGGAGAAGAAGTGAGGTGTTTCTGCCCGAATGTTATGGATAAAGAAATATCCAGTGCGAGTCATAAGTTAAGATGAAGGAAATAACCTAAGAAAGATTACGAGGAATATTGATATGAGAATGGGCCAATGAGTAGTTAGTAATTGGTCAAGAAGATCCCAGTTATGGCTAAACAAGAGGTTACAGACGAGTCATCAGATTGTGTAAGATAAACATAGTAGAACCCAACATGGAGAATTCAGCCTCTAAGAATATCATTATAATACTCAAAGATATATATTCAAACAAAAGTCGGGGTAGTTAGAGGTACCGTATGAGTGTTACGGGGATAAAAGAAAGTGCCACTGGGAAGATATTCAAAATATCAGTTTAGAAGAAACCATACAAGCACAAGGGCATGGAAATAAGCAACTACGGATGATTATAGGAAAGTAAGGACATCAAAAAGGTCCCTAATAAGCCCATAACTTTACGAGAGTCAAGGGTTCTCCCTAAGTACTACAATGAAAGACTAGCTGAGGAAATAAGGAAGAAGGCTTCAACCTAAGCACAACGACCTAAAAAGGAAAGGGTCGTGTAACAACTGTCTCACAACAACATTGTAAGCACTCCAAAGAAAAGTGGCCCCTACAGTGGTTAATGAACGGGAAGAAAAAAAATTAATTAAAAGTAAAAGTTCGAAGGTCATATGAGTTGCATGAAAACTATAGAATGCGTGGGAACCAAGATAAGCTAAGTATGCACGCAACAAGGGGGGCACGAAGACCAAGAAAGGAAATAGCTTGCATTGAAGAAAGCTAAGAAGGAACAAAAGAAATTATTCGATCAGTGATCCCGAGTTGGTTACGTTATGAACGCACTTAAGAGTATGAAGTCTTATACCTTCACCATATACAGCCGTAGAAGATTATGGTCTACGTCAAAAGAAAGAATTGAGCCCAGGTCATAAATGAAGGATTGAATTGTTAAAGGATTTTATCATAAATATCCCTCAGTGCCTATGAAAGGCTAAAGTAATAACTAATACCAGGAGTCGTAGGTCGGAGGATATCTTAAGCCTACGTAGAGGATGATCAGAAAGAAGAGGAGACTAAAAAGTTACATCGACTAAGCAAAACAGGAGGGACCAAGAGAATTATAAACCTTAGGATCACTCTTAAGTAGCAGAGGTATAAGGAAGATAGTACCGTAGCCATATTTTATAATAACTCTATGATGAAGCCAACTGAAGAGTACCAGCCTCATAAGAAGTAAGTACGAAGCTCCCACCGGAGTGTGTATGCACCAGAGGTGTAAGAATTATAATAGGGCTTCAAGTTATGGACGTGAATTATACCTATGTGGAAGGGAGGACATGAAATAAATAGAAGATACGATGCAAGATTTTAAGTTAGTAAGGTAAAGGTGAACAACGTACAAGATACTTAAACAGAAGGTTGTGAATAGTCCTTACCTCAAATAGAAGGCTAGAAGTGCGGGGATTCAATATCGAGGATTGATAGCGGCATCGTCAGCATATCTTCTAGTCGATGATTTATAGGTATCGAGAAGTCTAGCTAAGACAGTAAAGAAGCATTAGAGACGATGTGATGTCTCGCTTGATGTCCCAGAATGACATAAGGAAATCTGTGATGCAAGCAAGTTGAAAGGTTACAAGTAATATAAATAGAGTTATGTATGCCTCAAGCCATTGTATGGTAAAATGACAAGGTTCTAGAAGACAAGAGTAAGGATAAAAAAGGCCGAGTGAGAAGGTAACGAAACTGGATAAGTCCTCGGGATTAAGCCCATGAAAACAAGAAAGCTAATGGTTTCTCTAAGTTATAGAAAGCTCAACATAGCATGAACGAACTTAAGGAAGTCTAAGACTAATAACATCTGGGAGAGATGGAATGCTGCCCTGGTAGTAGGATAAAGGTGTAATTGTGATAGATAAAGGATGACGTTTGGGTCTTCGATTGAGTAATGATTTGAAGAGGATTTCATGAATTCTACCGGATTAAAATACCCACGTAAGGTGAATCACATTGGGATACTATGAAATATAGTTATAAAGGTATAGTATCGCCCTATGTAGATCAGTCTAATCATTTCACATGTTCCCCGAGGAGATGTGAGCCCTAGCGGCAATGTTACATAAGAGGCCACATTACCGTTAGTAGAGTGCAGATCAACATCGAGGTGAACCAACAATAGATGGATAAAAGTTACAAAGTATGAGATGATATTGAGCTTTCAGTCTTAAGATGAACAGTAATGAAGAAGCGTTAAAGGACCGATGAAGGGCGTTATGAGATTCGGGAAGAAGGGCAAGCTGAGCCCCAGGTTTATAGGCCCTTTCGAGGTGTTGAGGTTAGCTTTATGCATATACGATAAGAAACAAGAGTAACCTGGAGTTCGTTAGCAGATCTTAGTAACAATAAATTGAAGTAAGAATTATGGTATAGTATGGCTTACTAAAATGTAGTAAAGCTAATGACGCCCAGAGGGACAACTTGACAGAATTTTGTATATTTTCACAAACTGAAGCCTAGATATTGGCTAAAAGATGGAGGAAACAGAAGAGAAGAGTCGCATAGGCGTACATACAAAGTTAGAGTCGTAAAGGCTGCACGATAGAATGTAGCAACAATTGTGAGATTAGAACGATTCCGACTACAAGTCGTGGTGTGAGAAAGAGGCTTAAAGGGGGGAATGCCCTGGCCTTTGGATTCATTCACAGAACGGTTGCCTAGATGGAAAGGAGAGTAATAAAGCATTCAGAAGACATAGGATATGAAAATGATAAGTGCACCAGCCAACATTCGTGGACGAATATTCCAAAGGGGGGAATGATGTTACACCCCATATTTTCGTACATGAAAGTACACCATGAGTAAATTGATATAAGCTCGGGAATGAGATTATTTTGGGATTTTAAGTATTATGCTATTTCGAATAAGTGATGAGTAAATTCGTGAAGGTAAGAGGGTAAGTAAATCAAAGAAAATGAATTTCGTCGAGGTTTTTCATGTTGGGATAAAATATGGCCCGAGCTAAGAAAACTGGTACTTATGAACTAGTGTAATACAAGGTACCACATGACCATGGTAGTAAGGTATAAAAGGTGTGTTAAAAGTGAGTGGTATTTTAACTAATTTGAGATAATCCTTAATTATGTGAATTATTAGATAATGGGGGAATTAACTTGTTAATTACTAATTAATGGTTGATTAATCAAAGTCTTTGGATAAGACTAATGAGCCAAAACGTGGCAGCAAGAATGAGCTTAAATAAGTGACTCTTACACCATTAGCAAGGTGGCACACTTAGGGAAATTGTTTTGCCAAATAACTATTTTCAAGTGGGACTAGAGAGGCTTATTATTCAGATTTGCATTGGTAACAATATTAGCTACAAAGACACTTCTCTAAGTTAAGAGACATTGATGGTTAAGAAACGTGAATTGTAAGGTTTCAACATAAATGTTGTGTGTTATATCTCTACCTCATTCTTATGGGAATCTGATGAGGATTCAATCAATGTAAAGGTTCTGTGTTGCAAACGAAAGTTATATAAGCAACGCCCAAGGCCTTCAACAATTTATATTAACACGAGATTTTGCAATTTTAAGGGAGTACGATGTAATCTTTCTCAAGAGAATCGACTCCAGGTATGTTAAGGCTATCCTTTTTTCTGTTGGCATGATCCATGCAATACGAACGAAACTTGCAAATGCACAAATTCCATAAATGACTCTATTCATAGAAGTATTAGAGATATCTATGTTCTTAAATTTCTATGTGTCATAATATTTTATCATCTGTTCATGGGTCTCAGAAAAATATGAAAGTTGAAAAGAGTTTACTTTATGATATTACTCAAAGGCAAAAGGGTCTTATGAAGCTCCGAAAGATTTTATTAATGTACTTTTCATGCATTGCATTCATGTGCATTGACCCATGACCAGATGGAGTTATATACTCGTATATATGTATGTATATATATGTATATGGGATATGGGAAAGGTTATGGCATTATATACGCACCACCACCTGATCAGCTGGTATATGATGATGATGATGTTGCCGACAGTGGCTGAAATATGATTTAAACGGCGTTATATACGCGTATATATGTATGTATATATATGTATATGGGATATGGAAAATGTTATGATATTATATACGCACCACCACCTGATCAGCTGGTATACGATGATGATTTTGCATACAGTGGCCGATATGATATGATGGGATGCCCTCAGAGGCTGATGATGTTATGAAACATGTACCTATGCACGACATGACATTCATACGCATATGCATGACGCTAAAAGTAATTTATGATTTACAAAGTTATTCAGGCTTACAGGTTGAGTCATATACTCTATATTTCTTCCATGTCTCTTATGTACTTATTTATGTGCCTTACATACTCGGTACATTATTCGTACTGACGTCCCTTTTGCCTGGGGACGCTGTGTTTCATGCCCGCAGGTCCCGATAGACAGGTCGAGAGCCCTCCAAGTAGGCTATCAGCTTAGCGGAAGATGTTGGTGCGCTCCATTTGCTTCCGAGTCGATTTTTTGGTTAGTATGATTTAGACGTGTATTGTTTGATATGTCAGGACTCTATCCTGACCTTTATGATATTTATGTACTCTTAGAGGCTTGTAGACATATGTCGTATACGTGAAAGATTGTACGGCCTTGTCGGCCCATGTTTTGAATTTATAAATGATTATGTTGGCATATTAGGCCCGTATGTCACGTGTATATGATAATGTAATAAGAAAGATACGTCACGTTGGTACTCGGTCGAGCAAGGTATCTTGTGCCCGTCGCGGCCCATCGGTTTGGGTCGTGACAGTTATTCAGCTTAACATAGATAGTTCCAGGGTCAACAGTCATGCCAGCCGAGGGCTTGTTATACATGAGAAGATCTGATGCACGTCGCGAAGTTTTTCCCTAGGTCACTGAGCAGTATGCCACAATAGGATACTCATGCCATGATTCCAGCGATGATGGATCCACCAACTACACAACAAGCTAGAGCCGGAGACAAGTATCCCGATGGGGAGGCAGTTAGTTAGAGGTGGAGGTTAGTTAGTTAGAGGTCATCCGAGAGGTGAAGGACACGTTGGTGGGGCTCAGCCCCATCTTATGCATTTCCAGCCTGACCTAAGGTGGAGTCACCCGATGCACTTATTATAGGTATTATTTCAGTCTGTCACAAAGATACTTCCGTGTTTTCTTATCCGGGTTCTACATATTCTTATGTGTCTTTATATTTTTCTTTGCATTTGAGTATGTCTCATGATTCTCTTTAGGTTCCTGTTTCTGTGTCTATACCAGTCAGAGATTCTGTTGTAGTTAATCTGGTGTATTGGTCTTATGTTGTTACTATTAATGGTTTTGATACATTAGTTGACGTTTGTTGTTGAATATGGTGAATTTTGGTCATTCTTAGTATGGATTGGTTGTCCATGTGTCATGCTATATTGGATTGTCATGCCAAGACTATGACCTTAGCCATGCCGGGGTTGCCTAAATTAGTGTGGAGAGGGACTCTCGGCCACTCCACTAGCATGATGGTTTGAAGGCTCGGTATATGGCCGAGAAAGGGTGTTTGGCATATTTAGCTTATATATGTGATTCCAGTGCGGAGGTTCCTTCTATGTATTAATTTGTGAGTGAGTTTATAGAGGTGTTCCTTAACAATTTTCCAGGTATGTCACCTGACAGGGATATCAACTTTTGCATTGATTTTATTTCGGGCACTCAGTTTATTTCTATTCCACCATACCGTATGGCTCTAGTTGAGTTGAAAGAATTGATGTATCACTTGAAGGATTTTCTTGAAAAAAGGTTCATTTACAAAGTATTTCACCTCGTAGTGCACCAGTGTTGTTTGTTAAGAAAAAGGACAGATCGATGAGGATGTGCACAAATTATCGACAGTTGAATAAGGTCAGTATCAAGAACAAGTGTATGTTCCCTAGGATTAATGATTTAGTTGACCAGCTTGAGAGTGCCAAGGTGTTTTCCAAGATTGAATTGAGATCTGGCTATTATCAGTTAAAGATTAGGGCATCGGATGTCCCTAGGACCGCTTTCAGGACTCGTTATGGTCATTACTAGTTCTTGGTGATGCCATTTGGCTTGACTAATGCTTCAACAACCTTTATGGATATAATGAATCGAGTGTTCAAGCCTTATTTTGTTTCTTTTGTTATTTTCTTCATCGATGATATTCTGATTTACTCTCGCAATAGAGAGGAGCATGAGCACTACCTGCAGATTGCACTTTAGACCTTGGAGAATCGTCAATTATATTTATGTTTTCGAAGTGTGAGTTCTATTTAGCCTCAATTGCCTGTTTGTTTCATGTTGTATTTTCATAAGGTATCAAGGTGGATCCTAAGAAGGTTGAGGCAGTTCAGAACTGGCCTAGACCTACTTCACCTACCGATTCAGAGCTTCTTGGGTTTGGCGGGCTACTATCGCTGGTTCATGGAGGGGTTTTCATCTATCTCATCCCCATTGACCAAGTTTAATAGAAAGGTTCTCTTTTCATATGGTCCGACGAGTGTGAGAAGAGATTTCAGAAGATCGAGAATTCCTTGGTTACATCCCAATATTGGTGTTGCCCAAAGATTTGGGATCTTACATTGTGTATTTTGATGCATCACGTATTGGGTTTCGCGCGATATTGATGCAAGATAGTAGAGTGATGTCCTACACATCTTGCTAGTTAATGGTCCATGAGAAGAATTACCATGTGCATAATTTGGAGTTAGCAACCATTGTTCATGCACTCAAGATTTTGAGGCACTATCTATATGGCATTCCATGTGAGGTCTATATTGACCATCAGAGTCTCCAGCATCTATTTTGGTAGAAGAATCTTAATCTACGGTAGCGGAGATGGTTTTGATTATTGAAAGACTATGATATCAACATATTATATCATTCAGGGAAGGCCAATATAGTGGTCGATGCCTTGAGTAGGAAGGCGGAGAGCATGTGCAGTTTGGTATTTTTACTGGCAGGATAGAGGCTATTAGCCATGGATGTTCAGGCTTTGGCCCACTGATTCGTGAGTTTAGATGTTTTGGAGCCTACTAGGGTTCTCGTTTGTGTTGTGGAATAGTCATCATTTTTGGAGTGTATCAAGGCTCGCAAGTTTGATGATACTCACTTATTGGTCTTGAAAGACACAATGCAATAGGTTGGTGCTAAGAAGGTTGTGATCAGGGATGATGGTGTTATGCGGATTCAGGGCCAAATTTGTGTTCGAAGTGTTGATGGGTTAAGGAAGTTGATCCTTGAAAAGGCTCATAGTTCATGGTATTCCATTCACTCAGGTGTTACAAAGATTTATCGTGACTTGAAGCAACACTATTTGTGGCAGAAGATGAAGAAAGACATTGTTGGACATGTCTCTCTGTGCTTGAATTATCAATAGGTGAAGTATGAACATCAGAAACCGGGAGCGTTGACTAAGAAATTGGTGATACCGGAGTGAAAATGAGAGCAAATAACTATGAATTGGTGTTAGGCTTACCATAGACCATGAGGAAGTATGATGATATTTGGGTTATTGTGGACCGGTTGACTAAGTTCGGACACTTTATTATAGTGGTGACTTCTTACTCTTCATGGTGGTTGGATAACATTTATTTTTGGGAGATAATCTGTATGCACGATGTGCTCATTTCTATCATTTCAGATCATGGAACACAATTACTTCACACTTTTGGAGAGTTGTTCAGCTTGAGTTGGGCACGCGGGTCAAGATGAGTTATGTGTTTCATCCATAGATAGACGAGCAGTCTGGCGGACCATTCGGATTTTAGAGGACATGTTGCGGCATGATCTATGGATTTCCGCGAGCAGTGTGACCAACAACTATCTGTCGAGTATCTAGATGGCTCCGTATGAGGCTTTATATGGAAGGCAATGCCGTTCTCTGATAGGATGGTTTGAGCCCGATGTGGCTGGATTGTTGGGCTCAAATTTTGTTTGTGATGCTTTGGAGAAGGTGAAAGTGATTCAGGAGCGGCTTTGTACCGCTCAATCCAGGCAAAAGAGCTATCCAGACCGGAAGGTTCAAGATGTGGCTAACATGGAAAGTGAGAAGGTTCTTCTCCGAGTGGCGCCTATGAAGGGCATGATTCAAGTGGAAAGAAGGGAAAGTTGAGCCCGAAGTATATTGGCATGTTTGAGATATTGGAGAGAGTTGGGGAGGTTGCTTATAGGCTTGCATTGGCTCCTAGCCTAGTACGAGTACATTTGGTATTTCACGTCTCCATGTTTCGGAAGTACCATGAGCATAGGTCACATGATTTAGACTTCAACATGGCGCAACTTGATGAAAATTTGACCTATGAGGAAGAGCTGGTGGCTATTCTACACAAGTAAGTTCGAAAGTTGAGATCTAAAGATACTCCCTCTGTGAAAGTGTGTTGGAGAGGTCAGCCGATTGAGGAGGTTACTTGGGAGTCTGAGTCTGATATGAGGAGTAGATACCCACACATTTTTACCAGTCCAGGTACATTTCTATGTCTGTTCGATGACGGATGTTTCTTTTATTGGTGGAGAATGAAACAACCCGATAGGTCGTTTCGACTACTAAATCCCTTTTCTTCATTTAAAGACTTTTCATAGCTTATTTAAACAATTATGACTTGAGTGTGTTGTCTGTATCGATTTCAAGAAAGCTTAAATGTGAAATTTTAAAGCAAAAGTGATTTTTTATTTTAAATATGTCTAGAGTAGATTACGGTCAACATTTTAAGTAAACGACCTTAGATCGGTATTTTGACAATTCTAGTAGGTTCATATGATGTTTTTGGACTTGTACATGTGTTTGTTCAGGCTCTCGGGTGACCCGAAGTTGTTTCGGTGCATCATGTGAAAATTTGGAAAAATGAGTTTTCAACATGAAAATCTTTAGTTTTAATGATCGATTCTTGATATTTTCGGTTATTTTGATGATTTGAGCTCGCGAGCAAGTTTGTATGATGTTATTTCACTTGTGTAGATGTTTAGATTAGAGATCGAGGGGCTCATGTGAGTTTCGGAGACGTTACAGATGGTATTGGTTGCTAAAGGCAACTACTCTTGTGCATGATCTGTAGGTCTCACAATCACAAAAAACAGTTCACAAATGCGAGCCTCAAATTTTTGATGTCAGGCTCGCCTTTACGATATTAGGCATGGGCTGTAATTCTTCGCAATTGCAAAGTCAATGTCACTTTTGCTATCCAGGATGTCGCATTTGTGAGGTATGTGTCTCAATTGCGACACTAAGCAGTGGCAAGGCAGCTTTACAATTGTGAAGCTTGGTCATATTTGCGATAAAGGGGGCCTTAGAAAATGCGAAGGATTTGCTGCATTTGCGATAAATGTGAATCTGAGGAACTAATTGCATTTGCGATCAGTGATTTGCATTTTTTAACCTCGCAATTGCAAATAGAAGTTCGCAATTGCGACATTTTCATATTGGTAAAATATGGGGATATCAGGGCTTACCTCATTTTACACCATTTTTGAAACCTAGACTCCATAAAGGCGATTATTTTAGCGAAATTTCTTCCGAAATTCGTAGGTTAGTAATCTTAACTTGTTTTTGTTCAATTTCAATTATTGTTTCTTGAATTTACCATAAAATCTAAGAATTTCGAAGTAGAAATTGAGGGGTTTTGGGTAGAATTTAGGGATTTTATAAAATTGAGATTTAGACCACAAATTAAGGTCAAATTTTGAAACAAATCACATATCCGAGCTTGGGAGTGAATGGGTTAGTGGGGTTTGGTCTTAATATCGGATTTCAACCACATGGCTGCAGTTAGCGTTTTGTTAACTTTCAATTTAAAGATTGAACCCTTTTTCATTCGAGGGTAGTTTCTAAAGCTTGTTTTAACTTGTTTGAATGATTTTTGACTAGATTCGATTGGTTTGGAGGCTTGTTCTAAAGGAAAATCCATGATGTATTGTTGATTGTATTCCAGAAAGAGCTAAGTGCCTTGGTTAACCTTGGTTTGGGGTAAACATGATAGAACCGAGTCTATTTTGCAATGTGATCTATGCGTCAGGTGAGGCGTATATGCAAGGTGGGTTGTATATTCGTTTGCCATGGATAAGCATGCAAGTAGAATTAGCCTTAGATTTGTGTATTATGTCTTCCCTTCTTTAAATAGATTGTTTAATTCTTTAATTTATCGTAGTTATGTTATTTTCTATGTTGAGATTATTGAGATATTGGTATTGAGATTGCTGAATTTTTTATTTGTTGTAGGTGCTATTTGTTGGAAAATTATCATATGACGAGTTGCGTTCAAATACTATTGTTGATATTGAGGTTTCTTCGCACCTTGTTCGGGAATGTGTTGTATGTGATTTCTTGGTGAGGAAGAGTGAAATGCACGAAGGGTGTTTCCGTGCTTGTGAGGAAGAGTGATTGTGCACGAATGGTGCTTCCGCGCTTTATTTTTATATTGATATTATTGCTTGAGTGAACATGAGGATATGCACGCAGGTTACTTCTATGCTTGTTATTATTTCATAATATGAGGATGAGAGTAAAGGGACGAAGGGTGATGCAATGAAATTTTGTTGATTTTATGGCTTTTACATTGATATTTTGAATGTGGACTTGGCTTTGCAGTTTCGTTATTTACTTTTGACATAAGCCTACTCAGTAAAACTTTACTCTATATTTTTGTTTTATGCCCCTTTACTTGTGTACATGTTATCCTTTTTACTTGTCATTATTATATTATTATATTTGATACTCTATCCGTTATTTCATTACTTCTTAATATATAACTACATTGGTTTACTGTAGGCGTCTTGTCTTAGCCTCGTCACTACCTTGTTAGGGTTAGGCTCGATACTTAATAAGTACATTAGTTCGGTTTTACTCATACTACATTTCTCCACTTCTTTGCACTTGTGACTCCATCTTGGGATGGTTTGCGTTAGATGTTATAATCAGATTTATTATTATGCTTATCTTCAAATTGCTTTTACGCTATGTTATTACCCTAAAGTTAGTCATTTATTGTAGTTCGTTCTTTTTTATTGTTGTGTGTTGGCTTTCCTAGCAAGCGGTGTTTGGCGCCACCACGACCCTAATTGGTTGGGATCTTAAGTCGTCTCAAAATTTGAGATAAGACGAAGGTGGTATTATAATAATATGATCTAATGTACTCAAACAAGTCAGATCACAACATGACATGTTTAGTTTTCTTTAATATTGACCACAAAACTAAACACAAGTACTAAAATCAAGAGGTTGGACTGTTAAAGATATGAGAAAAACAAGTTATCCACTACGAGACTTGAAAAATGGTTTCATGTCCTTCTTCTTAATTAATATCTAATAATTATCTATAGGTTTTATTTAGAAAATTTAAATTATAAGATTATTTGCACATATTCACTATGAGATTTAAGAAATTGAGTGTGTTCGTGAATCGTCCGGGTACTAATACTAGCAACAACAACAACAACAATAACCCAGTAAAATTTCACAAGTATGGTCTGGGGAGGATAGAACGTACAGATACCTTACCCCTACCCCCGAGGGGTAGAGCGATTGTTTTTGAGAGACTCTCAGCCCAAGAAGATGAAATTAGACAACAGAGTCAGTGACAACAACAAAAAGCAAAAAAATAATATAAGCATCGTAAGAAACAAAAAATAAATGGAAAATCAATACCAGTAACCAGTAATAATGCCATATACTATGAAAAAGCGGAAAATAAGTGTGGACGTAGCATACACCACTAGAAGTCCAAGACAATACCCTAACATACTACCCCACCCCCGGTACAAAGAAGAAAAACACCTGACTCCCTCCTAACCTTCAAACCTTAATGCTTGACCTCCACACCTTCCTATCAAGAGCCATGTCCTCGAAAATCTGAAGTCGCGCCATGTCCTTCCTGATCACCTCGACCCAATACTTCATAGGACACCCTATACCTCTTCTCATACCCGCCAAATCTAATCGCTCACACCTCCTAACTGGGGCATCTTGGCTTGTCTTCCGCCCGTGTCTGAACCATCTAAGCCTCATTTTCCGCATCTTGTCGTCTATGGGAGCCACGCCCACCTTTTTCAGAATATCTTCATTCCTAATATTATCCATCCTAGTGTGCCCTCACATCCATCTCAGCACCCTCATATCTAGTACTTTCATCTTTTGGATATGGAAATTCTTGACCGGACAATACTCAACCCCATATAACATGGCTGGTCTAATCATCGCTCTATAGAACTTGACCTTATGTTTTGGTGGCACATTCTTGTCACAGGACACTAGACACTAAGCTCCATTTCATTATTCGCACCCCTATATGGTGCGTGACATCCTAGTCTATCTCCCAACCCCCTTGGGATAATTAACCCAAGGTACTTGAAACTTCTTACTACTAGTATTATGTTAAGAGGGTCGTTAAGCATTGATATTAAGTCAAGTTGCATATTGAGAAAAATCATTTGGCACTATAAAGACAAAATCTAAACACTTTATACAAATCTATTAAGAATTAAGATAATCAAATTTAATGAATAACAACAACAACAAACTCACTATAATCCCACAAGTGGGATCTACGAAGGATAGAGTGCACGCAGACCTTGCCTCTACCTAGAAGGTACAAAGGATATTTATGATAAGCCTCCAGCTCAAGTAAAGATGAAAATAAGTAGTAGAAACAAGCAATTACAACAACAAGATAATAAGAAAACGAAGTGAAAGGAACATCATGTAGTAATAATAATCTAACAATAAAGATACAAGACTAGCTAATACTTTCTAGCCTTTGACCTTAATTATTGACCTTTACACCTTCCTACCAAGGGTCATATCCTAGGTAAACTGAAGAAACGCCATATCATGCACAATCACCTCTTCTTGATGCTTCGTTGGCTACCTCTACCTCTCTAACCAAGAACAACCTCTCACACCTTCTCATTGGGGCATCTGTGCTTCTCCTCTTCATATGCCCAAACCATCTAAGTGTCGCTTCCCACATTTTGTTCTGCACCGAGGGCTACTCCCACTATGACCCGAGTATCTTTATTTCTAATCTTTTCAATCCTGGTATGACTCTACATCCATCTCAACATCCTTATTTCCGCTACTTTCATCTTCTGGACATCGGAGTTCTCAACGGGACAACACTCTGCCTCATACTACATAGACGGTGTAAAGACCCGCAAAATCCTTAACCAAAACGACGCCCGATTAGATCCCTATGTCGTTATATCTGTAGAGGAAAATTTACGTGAAGGGATGCAGATCAGCGGTCCACTATGTGTTCGCATAATAGGTATGCACACCGCATAATTGCCGCATACCTGGGAAGTTTGCTTTTCTTTTCTTCACCTAGTTATGCGGCAGGTTTGCGGAACGCATAACCAAAATGCGATCGCATTTTGGAACGCAAACCTGTGTCGGGGCACCCATTTTATAATTCTTAAAACCCGACCCCAGCCTAATATAACACCTATCCCCCATCATCTTTAGCCATTTATCTGATATATTAGAGTGAGCTGAGGGAGAGTTCCATGGAGAAGGTTCCCTATTCACCAAATTAATCTTCAATCACCACTCAAGGCTTGGGATTAATCAACTAGAGTACCAATTCGTGCACTTAAGAAGCAAATTTCTAACATACCAACTTTGATTTCCAGATCTTAGCTAAATGGGCCATGGATGGGTTAGTTCATGGGAATGAGGATAAAGACCTTAAATGCATGTAATCAAAGAATCCTAAACTTATAGGGGGAAATGGGTTAGAGTAATCTTTCACTAAAAAGGGACCATGCAATATTTAATGAACCCCTAATGTTTGATATAATGCTCAAGTGAGCTCAAGCCATAATCATTATTCCTAAATCTTGGTTTCAGTTGTGCTACATTGTGGATTAGATTGAAGGTGCTAAAGGGTCGGAGAAATTATGGTAGAAATTAAGGAAAAACCCAATTGAGGTATGTATGGCTAACTCTAATCTTCATTGAATAAACTCTTTGGTGCTCAAATATACGGTATGAATTCCCTTGTTTGATTCTCTGAAGAGTAAATGGGTTCTATGTGTTAAGTTGAGAAACTCTTGCTTCCATATTGTTCTAAGTTACTACCATGTCACTATGTTATTTGAAAGTATGAATTGTGATCGTCATGCTCTTTCTTTTACTATGTGTACGACTCCTCATATGAGATGGTTTTAGTTGATATGGAACATGAGTATATGATATGGTTGAAGAGAGGAATGTAACTTAAAGGGGTTAAATATGCCCAAGTGCCAAGAACTGTAAAGTAAATGATGAGAAGAGATGTAAACTAAAAGATTAAAATGATATGGTTATGTCTTAGAGTGAGATGGCTTAGCCGATCGGGACGAGATCGGACTCCATGATGTACATGGTGGTAATCGCATCGAAAATATGATATTGATAATGTCTCACTATTTCAAGTGAGATGGCTTAGCCGGTCGGGCAGAGACCGGACTCCGTGTGATAACGACACGGTAGTAATTATGAAAGTATGATATTGATAATATCTCAATGTTTCAAGTGAGATGGCTTAGCCGGTCGGGCAGAGACCGAACTCTGTGTGATAACGACACGGTGGTAATTATGGAACTATGATGTTGTGATGTATCACTTAGGATGGCTTAGCCGGTCGGGCAGAGACCGGACTCCGTGTGTTAACGACATGGTGGTATATTAATATAATGGCACTTGTCTTTAAAGGATTATTAACCAAAAGATGGAAAAACGAGACAAGAAAACATGGTGACTCTTATTTGTGTTTTCCTATATCTCTGTGAATTGTTATATGAAGTCTCTAATTGTATTATTACATGTTTGATGTTTATTCTATCTAGAGTAGAGATTTTTCATACATACTAGTACTATTCAATGGTACTAACGTCCCTTTTTTCCGGGGGCTCTACATCTTCTTATGGATGTAGGTGGCTCTGTAGCTGGTAGCGTTGACCGTCGGTAGTGGTGCCCTCTCCCCTCCTTATAGCAGTTCTGGTGAGCCCCATTTCCTCCTTGGGCCGTGTGTAAATATATGTTTCTCTCTTTTGTATATGTTGTTCTATTTCAAGGTATAGCCGGGGCCTTGTCGCCGGCAGAACTATGTTTCATTTCCTTCACTTTAGAGGCTCCGTAGACACTCATGTGGGTCATGTATGTTTTCGATAGTTGTTGGGTTAACTTGTAACTATAATCCCATCTCTTAAATATTGTAATTAGTATGTATGTTTTTGGGATACCCAAATGGCGGTATCAGTACATAAGAAAGAATGGGTTACTATCATGTATGTATGCTTTTGATTTGTCTCCTGCTAACTCAATAAACAATGTTGTACCAAAATCTCGGGAAGTAAATGAGTCGGGTAGGAAAGGCTAATCAGGCTTTCTTGACCAGGTTCACTCGGTTAAGCGTCGGTCGCGTCCCCCAGGGTTGGGGCGTGACAAACTTAGTATCAGAGTCAGGTTTTAAAGTTTCCTAGGATATCTCAGAGCCGTGTCTAGTAGAGCCCTTCTTATCGTTGTGTTGTCGACCACATCTATAATTAGAGGGCTGCTTGGACATTTAGGAATAATACCCTTCATTGTTGTTCTATATCGTGTGATAGAGTGAAAAGTGAGGTTGTCTCTCTCTAACTCGTGCATTGTTGTAACTTTCAGTAAATGGCACCCAGGAAGAAAGCGCGACTTGGCCAAAAGGCCAATGCCACCGCAGGAGTGGCCGCTGATTCCCAATTGAATGATGCGGGTGAGGATAATTCCCCGACTACGAATCTACCTGACTCCTCCGCTATAGACCGGACCATCCCAACTCCTACTCCAGCGGAGGGCGCCACAATTCCTCCCGCTGATATCCTTGATCCTCTTCCAGCCCCAGCTTCTGGTCCTGGTATTTCTGATATGGATCATAGGGGAGCTATTCAGATGCTGAATCAGTTGGTGGCTTCTCAGGACCGGAGGTCAAATATTTCCCCCATATCCTCTAACAGTCAAGGGGATTCTTCCGGTTCTAGGGTTAACAGGTTCCTTCAGTTAGCCCCTCCAGAGTTTACAGGTACAAACCCCGAGGTTGATCCTCAGGATTTCATTGATGAGATGCACAAGACCCTCCGAGTTATGCATGCTACAAAAACGGAGGGAGTAGAGCTGGCCTACTATCGTCTGAAAGGGGCGACATATTCTTGGTTCGAGATGTGGGAGGATTCCCGTGAGGAAGGGAGCCCTCCGGCGAGGTGGAGGGACTTTGAAGATGCCTTCATAGACCATTTCCTGCCCGCCTAGACTAGGGCAGCCCGTGCTTCAGAGTTTGAGGTCCTCAAACAAGGTGGTAGGAGTGTGTGGGAGTATCATATGGAGTTTGTGTGCCTGTCCAAATATGTTGTTCATATGATGCCGACTATGGAGGCTAGAGTTCGTCGGTTTGTGCAATGCCTTGGTCCCTTGGTTATTAATGAAGCTGACACAGCTGCTGTACATTCTGACATGAGCTACGGGAAGATTGTGGGATTCACTCAGGCTACAGAGGCTCGAAAGTTGAAGCGAAGGATGGATCGAGAAGGTGGTAGTAGGGCCCAGTCAGCGGACAACCTTGGGGGTTCATTCGGAGGTGGGAGACCAGCTCCCCGGGAAGGGCCATCCCAGTCTGATGTTTGATCTTCAGCTAGTGCCCCACCATCAGGGCATCATCATCAGCAGGGAGGCCGCTTGGGGGCCAGTTCAGGTAGCAGGAGGTTCCACCAGCCGGGTCGATCAGGAGGGAGATTCCAGCAGCAGCGGAGGTCCCCATGCCCTAAGTGTGGGAGGTTTCATTCGGAGCCCTATTACTTGGACATGTCGGTATGTTATGGGTGCGGGATGAGAGGCCATATTCAAAGAGACTATCGTGCATCAAGCTAGGGCGCAGGTAGGGGCACCGCCCATCCATCCAGTTCTTCAGCTTCTACATCTTTAGCACACCCTCCAGCCCAAGGCCCTCCAGCACCAGCAGGGCATGGTACAACTAGGGGTGGTGCACGGGGTCAAGGAGGACCTAGCCGGTTCTATGCCCTGAGTGGTCGTCAGAGTGCAAAGGCTTCTCCAGATGTCGTCACAGGTATTTTGACTGTTCGATCCTATGAAGTGTATGCTCTTATTGATCCCGAATCTTCTTTATCATATGTCACTCCTTATATTGCTTCAAGCTTTGGGATAGAACCAGAACAGCTTCATGAGCCGTTCTCAAAATCTACTCCAATTGGTGAATCTATTACGGCCGCGCGGGTCTATAGGAACTGTGTTGTCATGGTGCATGGTCGGAATACCACGGCCAATCTTATTGAGCTAGGAATGATTGATTTTTATGTAATAATGGGAATGGATTGGCTTTATTCATGCTTTGCCAAACTCGTCTGCCGAACCAGAATTATGAGGCTTGAGTTTCCTAATGAGCCAACTATTGAGTGGGAGGGGAATAATATTATGCCAAGAGGTAGGTTTATTTCCTACCTTAAAGCCTCGAAGATGATCAGAAAGGGGTGTCTCTACCATTTGGTCCAAGTTGCGGACACTACCTCTGAGGTGCCTTCTCTCGAGTCCGTGCCTATTGTGAATGAGTTCCTTGATGTCTTTCCGGATGAGCTCCTTGGGATCCCTCCATACAGAGAAATTGATTTCAGGATTGATGTATTTGTATTGGTAAAAAAAAAAGAGTCTCACACGTAATCTAACTCTTGACAACTCATCCATCTATATGGATCAAGGAAAACATGACAGTTGGATATGATTTTATAAATAGGAACGGAACAAAGAGGCACGGTTCAATAAACCTATGAGTTCATCATCTACGAGGAACTCAACCTAATCAAAACGAGGAAGAGACACGGTCAGAGTGAATCCGGATAGAGTTACGGTTAGATTCGAAAATCCTCAATTAATGATCTATACGTTATGTAATTTTCACACAACAATTAGGTTACCCTTTGTAACGCCTTATTAATGTAATAATTAGTCATTAATGAGCGGTCATTGCAAGAATCAAACGTCATATTAAGAAACCCCCTATATAAAGGAAGGGAATGTAACTTGTTAGGGGGATCGGAACTTCGAATACAACCTACTTTACCTTTCCTCATATCATACTATTGTCTTTTACTTATTATTCTTTATTTAATATAATTTCTTTGATTATCAGTAACCCGTGTTCATCCTAAAAATAGCTTTGGTCAAAGGATCTAATTCTTTGGTTAAACAAATTGGTTCCGTTACTGGGAATCTGATAATCTTTGTTCACTTTTCTATTGATATCCTCTAAAATGATGCCGAACTCCAACGACAACAACCTACAGAGGAATGGAACCCCAGTTCCATCACCTCAAGGAACCCCTCGTGGTTCAAGGGAACCATTCCCAGAAAGATCCGACAACAACCGCAATAATAATGAGCAAGCGGTAGAACAAGATTGAATAAAACAAATGATTGCAGAGTATGTGGGACAAGCTCTGCAAGAATTTTCAAGGGGACTACCAGCAGCACCACCTGCATCACTGACACCACCTCCAAACAATACAGTCCCCGGGGAAAATCCTCAGTCTGTATTGGTAAACTCGGCAAGGGGTGACACCCCTAATGAATCTCTCGAAGCGAGACCAGGTATGACTAATAACTCTGAATTACAAAATTTACTGCTAACCATGCAGAAATAGATGAAGGAACAGAATGATCGAATCGAGCAAATTCCTGGAGTACCGCCTATTATCAAAGGCATTGATGTTGATAGGTATTCTCAACAACCTTGGAAGACAAGTGCAACACCCTTGCCTATACCAAAGAAGTTTAAAATGTATGACGTTCCCAAATATGATGGAACAACTGACCCACGTGACCATGTGACCGCTTTCACTATTGGAGTAAAGGGCAATGACTTAACAAAACAGGAGATTGAATCAGCCATTGTCAAAAAATTTGGAGAAACACTCACCAAAGGATCCCTAATCTGGTAGTCTCTTCTCCCTGAAAATTCTATTGACTCTTTTGCAGAGCTTGCAGATTCATTTATAAAAGCACACTCTGGTGCACAAAAAGTTGAGAAAAGAATGGAAGACATATTCAAAATAAAGCAAGGAGACACGGAACTACTCCGCGAATTTGTAGACAGGTTCCAACGAGAAGGAATGCAATTACCCAGGGTGCCTGATAATTGGGCAGCCATGGAATTTTCAAGTAACCTAAATGATAAAAGCTCGGAAGCCACCAGGCGACTCAAGGAAAGTCTAAGAGAATTCCCAGCTACAACGTGGAATGATGTATATAACAGGTATAATACTAAACTCAGAATAGAAGAAGATATCATTGCTCGTTCGAGAGATGAAGATCATTCCAAATCCAGACGTCCTGAATCAGACAGGAGATCAGGTAGAAATAGGTACGATCCTTACTTAGGACCCTCGGGACGTGAAACTTGTCCAAGGTTCGAAAACACAAGGTCAGACTGTAGACCACCAGGAAGAGACGTGGGCTCATCCTCATCTAGATCCAGAAAAGATCGAGATGAACGACCTAGAGGTAATGCCCGAACTAGGAATCATACCTTTAATGTAAGTACTCCTGAACGTGTTTCAATATTAAGAAATATGGGAGATAAAGTTAAATGGCCCAAAGAGATGCGATCAAATCCAAATAAAAGGAACTCGGATTTCTGGTGTGAATTCCATAACGATCATGGGCACAGGACTGCGGATTGTAGATTTTACAAGGTGAAATAGAACATTTATTGAAACAGGGCTATTTAACATAATTGTTTAGTGATAAAGGTAAACAGACATATATGAAGAACAAGCAGGAGCACCCAAAGCCTCCTTCTCCAAAGCGAACCGTCAATGTGATACATGGAGGAGAAGAAGTAAACAAAATAGTTTGCCAATTATCATCAAAGGTCACAATTACCCGCGAAAAGCGGGCTCGAGAAGATCCAACCAAAGATGAAATAACCTTTGATGACGCAGCTTTTGGTGGACTAATGCTTCCCCATAATGATGCCCTAGTAATATACCTACTCATTCATGACAATAACATTAAAAGTGTGTTGATTGATCCAGGCAGTTCAGTTAATATCATCTTGTTAAGAGTTGTGGAAGAAATGCTCATGGGAAATCAGGTGATCCCAAAGGCACGAGCCATATCATGGTTTGATAACTCTACGGTGATAACCAAAGGAGAAATCGAACTTAGCACTTACGCTGAGGGAATAACTAAGAACACCAAATTCCAAGTCATTGATACTGACATGGCTTATAATGTGATTATGAGAAGGCCTTGCATCCAAAGCAGTACAATCCACCTTACATCAGGTAATCAAATTCCCCTCAGAATGGGGAATCAGACAAATTAGAGGTGATCAACAGACCTCTAGAAATATAAACTTCGTAACATATTATTAAAAAAAAAGGGCGGAAGACCAGAAGATAGAGAAACATTTCAAGCAGATGTCACCGGCCAAACAGGAATGGAAAAAACTACTAACCAAATAGGTGCGAAATAATTAAATATTCAAACAGGTACGAGAACAGATACCCACGATAAGGTGGATCCAGTTACCACGGGAGATGCGTCGGACCATATAGATGTGGACTCTAGACCGGACGTCATTCATGAACCGGAAGAAGACAAACACATCAAAACAACTACGGAAGAGCTCGAAGTTGTTCCATTGTTTGAACAAAAACCTGAACAGAAGGTGTATGTAGTCACGAGGCTGAGTCCCAATCGAAAAGGTGCGTTAATTGATTATTTAAAAGCTAACGCAGATTGCTTTGCGTGGTCCCACTCAGATATAACAGGTATTCCACCCGAAGTGATGACTCATAAACTAAATGAAGATCCATCCTTCGTACCTGTTAAGAAGAAGAAAAGAAAGCAAGGACCATTCAAGAATCAAGTAATTGACGAAGAGGTACAAAAACTCTTGAAAATTGGTTTGATACGAGAGGTAATGTACCCTAACTAGTTAGCTAACACTGTGGTGGTACCTAAAAAGAATGGCAAATGGAGGGTATGTGTAGATTATACTGATTTAAATAAAGCATGCCCCAAAGATTCATTCCCATTACCTCATATAGATCAAATGATTGATGCTACCGCATGTCATGAATTATTAAGCTTTCTAGATGCATATTCTGGTTATAATCAGATTAAAATGGATCCCTCAGACGAGAGAAAAACCTTCTTCATTTTGAACAGGGAGACTTACTGCTATAAAGTCATGCCTTTTGGCCTAAGAAATGCTGGAGCAACCTATCAAAGGCTAGTGACTAAAATGTTCCAAGAACATCTGGGAAAAACGATGGAAGTTTACATTGATGATATGTTGGTAAAATCAACACGGACGAAAGACCACTTCCAGCACCTCTCTATTACTTTTGACATTTTACGCAGGTATAACATGAAGTTGAATCTAGAAAAATGCGCTTTTGGAGTACAGTCAGGTAAATTTTTGGGTTTCATTGTATCAAACAAAGGAATAGAGGTAAATCCCGCTCAAACTAAAGCTATAGAAAAAATACCTGATATACTAACAAACAAAAAAGAAGTTCAAAGACTGACAGGAAGAATAGCGGTTTTGGGAAGATTTATTTCCAGGTCCTCCGAAAAAAGTTTTAAATTCTTTTCAGTTCTCAAAAAGCAAAATCAATTCGAATGGACTAAATAATGTCAGCAAGCCCTCAGGAATTTGAAGGATTATCTATCAAAACCTCTGCTTCTGTCAAAACCAAAAGAAGGGGAAAGATTGTACATCTACCTAGTTGTCTCAGAAATTGATGTAAGTGCAGTACTGGTAATAGAAGACAAAGGTAAGAAATCACCTATTTATTACATAAGTAAAACTTTACTAGATGATGAAACCAGATACCCACATCTAGAAAAGTTAGCTTTAGCCTTAATAATGGCATCCAAGAAATTACGGCCCTATTTTCAATGTCATCCAATCACTGTTGTGACTTCTTATCCTTTAAGGAATATATTGCATAAGAAAGAACTGTCAGGACGATTAGCCAAGTGGGCCATAGAAGTAAGTGAGCATGAAATAATATATCAGCCTAGGACTACAATTAAGTCACAAATATTAGCTGATTTTGTTGCTGACTTTAGTAATAACATTGTTCCTGAAGTAGAAAAGGAGTTACAATTCTTTAACGGTGCTAATCCGGGTCTATGGACCCTATTTACGGATGGCTCTTCCAATATAAAAAGTGATGGTTTAGGCATAGTCTTAATATCACCCACGGGTGAGAAGACACGTCAAGCTATTAAATGTTATCCTATAACTAACAATGAAGCAGAGTACGAAGCTGTCATTGCACGCCTAGAACTGGCACGAGAACTCTCAATTGAGAAAATCATAATCAACAACGATTCCCAACTGGTAGTAAATCAAATGCATGGGACTTACATCGCTCGAGAGACTCGGATGCAACAATATCTAGGAAGAGCAAGAGAGCTCGTAAGACAATTCGAAACATGGAAGGTAATACAAATACCTAGAGAGGAAAATGCAGAGGCACATGCATTAGCAAAGCTCACAGAAGTAATAGAAGTAACAAACAAAGACAATACAATCGTCGTCCATCTATTCCATTCAGCAATCAACCAGGACAGAAATGAGGTAACTTTCAACAATTTAACCTCGGATTGGAGAAACGAAATTCTTAATTTTTTGCAGAATGGTACCGAACCTGAAGACAAGAAAACAGCTCAAGCACTACGCGGCAAAGCTGCACGGTACTATCTCATTCGCAACTCATTGTATCGCAAGATGTTCGGAGGACCCCTAGCTAAAGGCCTCTGACCTAATCAAACGGAGTTCGTGATAAAAGAAGTCCATGAAGGACACTGTGGAAATCATTCGGGAGCAAGATCCTTGGTAAAAACCCTAATCAGAGCCGGGTATTATTGGCCTAAGATGGAAGAGGATGCCGAAAACTTCGTATCCAAATGCGACAGGTGCCAGAGGTTCGCTAATAATATGCATCGACCAGCAGAACTATTGCATCCAATCATATCCCCGTGGCCCTTCATGCAATGGGGTATGGATATACTGGGACTTATTCCCCCAGCTAAAGGAAAAGTGCGGTTTCTGCTCATGCTTACCGATTATTTCACAAAATGGGTAGAAGCAGAAGCATAAGCATTCAAACAAGTACAGGAAAAGGAAGTTAAAATATTCTTATGGCAAAACATAATATGCCGCTTTGGGATACCGAAGGATATCATATGTGATAATGGCCCACAATTTATAGGTTCTCAAATCACGGAATTCTTTGAAAGCTGGAAAATTAAACGGATTACCTCAATGCCATATCATCCTGTGGCTAATGGTCAAGCTGAGTCAACGAATAAAATCATCATCAATAATATAAAGAAGCGGTTAGATAAAGCCAAAGGAAATTGGCTTGATGAATTACCAACGGTATTATGGGCAAACAGAACAACATCAAAAACGGCTAGAGGAGAAACGCCTTTCGCACTTGTTTATGGCTCAGAAGCTCTAATACCCGTGGAGATTGGAGAACCAAGCATAAGGGTTATAACAGCTATGGAAGAAAGAAACGACGATGAATTAAGGACCAATCTGGACCTGCTCGAACCACGAAGGGAAGCAGCATTAATACGGATGGAAGCTCAAAAGCAAATCATAGAGCGATACTATAACTGTAAAGCTCATCTAAGATACTTCAAGATTGGGGACTTCGTACTCAAAAAAGTCTTTCAATCGACAAAAGAGGCAGGCGCAGGAAAGCTAAGTCTGAATTGGGAAGGACCTTACAAAGTTCGAGGCATAGCTGGGAAGGGTGCCTATGAGTTGGAAGCCATGGACAGCAGAATCCTACCAACAATCTGGAACGCCATCCACTTGAAAAGTACTACTTCTAAGGAAAAGAAGTATCCCCGGTTAGGTATCACACGTTCGATTTTATTTTGAACATTTAAAGTTTTACTAATTTTTTTTTAGATGATAGGCATGAAGTAACCCATCACCAGATGATGATATTAGACCTGCAAAGACGCGAGGAAATAACACAAATCCCGGTCTAGGGTTACACTTTCTGATGGACGTTTTAAAGGGTTATGCTGTCATCATCTAAAAACTATATACCTTCGAGTCCCGTACGTTTTTCCTTTTCAGGAAAAGGACCACAAGGAAGGAATAATCAAGTGCTCGAGATTTCATTCTTCAAAGCTCAAACACTTGGGGGACTATGCAGTATGAAAGGCTAAAATGAAGCAAAGAAGACTATCGAAAAGTCAAAGCTCAGGCCTGAAGATCTATCTACCCAACAAGTAAAGTGATACGAGCAAAATTGAAGAAACCGAAGACCTAAAATTCAAAAACCATCGAACAATGTTCAGGTTGAAGGGCAAAGTAATAGCTACGAGAAAACAAAAATGCACATCTTTGTACTTATTCAAAACTGTTGTAAACAGTTAAGGTTAAAAGATCATCATCATTGTACTCAGTCAAAAAACTATTGTGATTAAAAACAATTACGAAATCTTTGTACTCACATAGAAACCTGTTATCAAATAAAACAGTTACGGATGAAAAAGCATTTCTCTCGTACTTATTAAAAAATGATTGTCAACAAAAATAGTTACAGATAAAAGCCCCTAATCATTATGAAAACTGTTACTAATGAAAAAGAGTTGTTTCCTTGTATTAATTCGAAAAAATTGTTACCTATGAAAAACAGTTATGAAATACAAGTGTATATCAAATCTGTTAAATAAAACAGTTGCAACATGAGTTTTAGACGATAATTGAAACACATATAAAATGTCGTGGAAGTTCAAACAAAAAACTTCCCTCAAGAAACATTCTTAAACATGTGAGAAATTCCTATCACTCTATTGCATTACTATGAAGTTGAGACGTCTTCTTTATTTAATTTTAATAAAAAGGGCCCTCTTTTATAAGTAAAGCCTATTATAAATAAGGCTTACAAATACCGTGCCAAGGCTCGAGTGATTTTAGCATCTTCATGTGAAAGTTTAGAGGTACAACTAAAAACCTCAAAAATCAAAACATGCAAAAGACTTGAGAGTGAAACAAAAGCTCAAAACAGAAAAGTCATAATTTGCATATATATATCAATATATATATATATATATAAAGCGGCTAAGTAAGAACTAAGTACTAACTAGTACTTAGCAGCATATATAATTTTTACATTTAAAGGTGCCCCTAAGTTGTCAGTTGGGGACTTTAGCAAGATCCAAATTTACCCCCGATGGAGCTGGGGGTAACCACCAATCCAATAATAAAAAATAATAAAAAGAGAACCAAAGCTTTAATATTCTTGAGGAGGAGGATTGACTTCTTCATCGGCAGAAAGAACGGAAGCAACTTGGGACGGAGAGGCATGAGCGGCAGAAGTCTCACCATCAGGCGAAGAGAAGTTAAGACCTTGTTGAGCCTTCTCCATGGCGTCCTTGGTTTTAGCTATTTCAGCACTAAGGCCGAAACCCTCTAGACTCATTTCCGTCAGTGTGTCAAGGCGAGAATTCATATATTCCCAGCTCACATCGACAACATCCGCTTCTTCGACATCTTCGTAATCTCTTGCCCATATTTGAAGCTCGGCCTTTAGCACATCCTTCTCCGCTTCAACAGCCTCATGGGCAGCCTTCAAAGGCACAATCGACTCCTCCAGTGTTTGGACTCTATCTAATGCATTACGCATTTCTTCTTGAGTCCGAGAGAGTGATTGTACGAGCTCGCCAGAATATTCCTCCTTCTGCCCTAGCAAATCCTTCAAGTACCTAATCTCCTCCGAAGCTTGAGACAGTTGTTTAGCAAATGAAGATTCCAAAATACTCTTATCCTTATCAGCCTGATTTGAAGAGGCCCTCTCCACTTCCAGTTCCGCTGCCATAATCCTCATCTGTCTCTTCAAGGTACTCATTTCCTCCTCTAAGGCATCCATATCAATTCTTAAACTGTCATACTGTGCCTTCAAGTTGTCGAAATCATCCCGCAACTCTTTTGTCTCCTGATCCGAATTCGAGATCCTCTTCATAAGCTCCATACAAATAAGATTGATCTACAAGAAACAAACCAATTAGATATGATAAATTATTTAGATATGATAAAATTTATATATGGAAATGGAATAAATTGCACCATACCTTCAAGGAGGTATGCACAACTTCATTGGCCCATGTAAGAGTTGTGTGGCTGGCTAGCTTGGTTTTCTCCGTGGGACCTATGAAAGGTTTGAGCCACACTTCGGGTTCGCCCGTTTTCTTGAAAAGAATTCCCTCAGCTGGAACTTCTATTATTACCCTCCGATTCTCCCTGCTGGAAGATCCTACTTCCCTAACGGAAGGCACGGAAGCAGGCATAGAGGGAACAACAACAGGCACTGAGGGTTGAGGAATTGGAGAAGCCACGGGAAAAATAACAGGCACGGAGGATTGAAGAGTTGAGGAAACCACGGGCAAAGTAACAACAGAGGCTGTAATAGCCAGTGGAGCGGAAGAGACACGAGGGGCAGATGAGACAGCTTCACTTAAAGAAGTAGGAAAAATAGCGGCCAAAGGGACATCATCAGAGGCAAGGTCAAAACCTTCACGAAACAAGTACTCTACAAAATCATGAATAGGGGATTGTGAAACATTTTCAGAGGTTGAGGGTCTAATAGAAGACACGGAAGGCAAAGTCATGGGTGTAGACTCGTCGTCCAAAACCACCTACCTTCTTCGTGACCTGTGCACCAAAGCACCCTCCTTTTATTCTTCTTCTTCTGCGGAACGGTATTCACCAACCTTCCTCTTCGAGGAAGACGAACCAATAATAATCTCTTGGGCCTCGGCCAAAGACATCTTCGGAACAGACGTAGCAGACACCCCACGAGCAGAAAATCCTATCAGAAAGGGAAAGATTAAGCAAGAAGGAAAAAGGCTCGAGTAAGAGAAGAAGTAAAAACAAAAGCTTCACTTACCGTGGGTCTTCACTTGCCAACCATACTTCCCAGCGAAGTACTTCCAAGATCTTTCTTCCGAAGGAGCAACAGACAATAATTTCTCTACCCAATCATGAATCAGGAGACATTCTCAACAGTACCCATGATTGCTGAAAGAAGAAGATACGGTGTTAATAAAACATCTCAAATCAAAAAGAAGAAAAGTAAATAAATGTGAGCTAAAATGTACTCACGTGCACGATTCCACTTCTCAGGGAAGGGAAGATTTTCTTCACCCACTAAACCAGCAGTGGGTACAGCGACGTGCCGGAGGTACCAACCTCTGTCCTTATCATCTCCAGGGGTTACCAACACTCTTTTACTCCGAGCAGCCAGAGTAAAATCCCCTTGACGAAATAGGACAGGAGAGTAGAGATGAATGAGATCGTTGAAAGTAAAAGGAACCGAGGCTAAAGAAGCTAAACTCCTAAGACATGCGACAACTCGCCACACAAGCGGACCAACTTGTCCTAAGAAAATATTGAAGAAATGGCAAAACTGGATTATGACTGGATCAACGGGAGGTCTAAACCCTAAAGTGAAAGGGTACGTATAAACAAAAGAATATCCCATCTTGTAAGACGTAATTCTTTGATTACTATTCGGAATATAGACATGAAAATAAGACCTCCAAAAACACTCCCTACGAACTAGGGAAATCTGACCTTCAGTAATAATGGTTGGGTATCTCTCGATACTATCAAGAAATGAATACTGATCCACCAGAACCTGATTGTCCCTAGTAAAGACAAATTCAGCGGGAATAATCTCATCAACTCTGGGTTCACGAAAGTGTTCATATCTACCTCTAGACAAAGAACGGGAAGCCCTAGCCCTAGGAGAAACTAGAGACCTGGAAGAAGGAGGGGAGACTATTTGAGAGGAAGAAGAGCCTCTGGAAGGAGTGGATCCTAGACTCCTTAGTCTACCACCCCTCCGACTCCTAGTCGGAGCAGAAGAAGGTGTTATGTTATCTACATCTATTACTCTTTTGGGTTGATTTGAAGAAGACATATTTACAAAAGCAATGAAAAATTCTTTACAAAGTAAAAGAGACAAGTTAGAAAGTGTTTCATGAAAGTAAAGAAAAGAATAATGGTAATTATACTTAAGGGCGACCGTCAAACATGGAAAAAATAATTATGAAAAGTCATGATGGAAGGTGTCACTTCGGGACTGACGCAGCCGCAAAAAGCCCTAAAAGATGCCGAATAATTGCAGAACCAATCCGAGAAGGACACGTGATATGGGCATTAAATGGAAGTGACAAACGACACCCATGTTCATAGAAGGATACAACGTTTCGAGACAATGCAGCGGAAAAATATTCCCGCCATAAATGCGTATCCACTTACCAAATATTAATCGATAAATATATGGTAAGTGGAGGGACTATCTGTATTGGTAAAAAAGAAAGTCTCACACGTAAGCTAACTCTTGACAACTCAACCAGCTACGTGGATCAAGGAAAACGTGACAGCTGGATATGATTTTATAAAGAGGAACGGAACAAAGAGGCACGGTTCAATAAACCTTTGAGTTCATCAGCTACGAGGAACTCAACCTAATCAAAACGAGGAAGAGACACGGTTAGAGTGAATCCAGATAGAGCTACAAGTAGATTCGAAAATCCTCAATTAATGATCTATACGTTATGTAACTTTCACATAACAGTTACAGTTACCCTTTGTAATGACTCATTAATGTAATAATTAGACATTAATGAGCGGTCATTGCAAGAATCAAACGTTATATTAAGAAACTGCCTATATAAAGGAAGGGAATGTAACTTGTAAGGGGGATCGGAACTTCGAATACAACCTACTTTACTTTTCCTCATATCATACTATTGTCTTTTACTTATTATTCTTTATTTAATATAATTTCTTTAATTATCAGTAACCCGCGTTCATCCTAAAAATAACTTTGGTCAAAGGATCTAATTCTTTGGTTAAACAGTATTGCCGGGCACGCAACCGGTATCTATTCCACCCTATAGGATGGCACCGGCGGAATTGAAGGAGTTAAAAGTGCAACTGAAGGATCTTCTAGAAAAAGGTTTCATTCGACCTAGTGTGTCGACTTGGGGTGCACCAGTTCTTTTTATCAGAAAGAAAGATGGGTCACTGCGAAGTGTATTGACTACCGGCAGCTCAACAAATTTACAATAAAAAACAAGTGCCCATTGCCTCGGATAGATGATTTGTTCGATCAATTGCAAGGTGCTAGGTTCTTCTCAAAAATTGATTTGCGGTCCGGGTACCACCAACTAAAGATAAGGGAGCAGGATATTCCCAAAACAGCTTTCAGAACGTGATATGGGCACTTTGAATTTTTGGTAATGTCCTTTGGGCTAACCAACGCCCCAACAACTTTCATGCACCTTATGAATCGGGTCTTCAATCCATTTCTTGACTCCTTTGTAATAGTCTTCATTGATGACATCCTTGTATATTCACGAAGTCAAGAAGATCATGTTAATCACCTCAGGGCAGTTCTGTAGACTCGTCATCAGCACCAGTTATATGCAAAGTTCTCGAAATGTGAATTTGGCTTGAATCAATTACCTTTTTGGGCCATGTTGTCTCCAGGGAAGGGATTCGAGTCGATCCCCATAAGATCGCAGCTGTAAAGGATTGGCCTAGACTAACAACCCCGACAGAGATTCGCAGTTTCTTGGGTTTAGTTGGATATTATAGAAGGTTTGTGGAAGGATTCTCTACTCTCGCCTCCCCATTGACAAAACGGACGCAAAAAGCGGTCAAGTTCCAGTGGTCCGATGCTTGTGAAAAGAGTTTCCAGGAGTTGAAATCGATATTAACTTCGGCGCCGGTGTTGACCTTGCCAGAAGGTGCATAGGGTTTTTTGGTGTATTGTGATTCTTCAAGATTTGGTCTTGGGTGTGTGTTAATGCAATGTGGTAAGGTTATAACATATGCTTCAAGGCAGCTTAAGAATCACGAAAAGAATTATCGACGCATGATTTGGAGCTTGCAGCAGTTGTTTTTGCATTAAAAATCTGGAGGCACTATCTGTATGGGGTACATGTGGACCTGTTTACAAACCAAAAAAAGTCTCTAATATCTATTCAAGCAGAAGGAATTAAACTTGAGGCAAAGAAGGTGGCTGGAGTTGCTTAAAGAATATGATATGGATATCTTATATCATCCAGGGAAAGCTAATGTGGTGGCGGACGCTCTTAGTCGGAAATCTATGGGTAGCTTGTCTCACTTGGAAGCAGGTCAAAGGCCATTTGCACGAGAAGTTCGCCAGTTGTCCAGTCTGGGATTTTGTATCGCGTCCTCTGGCGAAGGGGATGCTATAGTACATAACAGAGTAGAATCATCGCTTGTGGCAGAAGTCAAGGAAAAGCAATACAATGATCCAGTGTTGGTGCGGCTAAAGAAGGCAATTCTTAATCATAGGACCACAACTTTTTTGCTTAGAAAGGATGACAGTGTCTTGCGGTGCCAAGGACGATTATGTGTCCCAGTTGTAGATGACCTTCGGTAGAGGATAATGGCAGAAGCTCATAATTATAGATATTCCGTACACCCCATTTCTACAAAAATGTATCATGATCTCAAGGAAGTTTATTGATGGAATAGCATGAAGAGGGGTGTGGCGGACTTTGTGGCTAAGTGCCCGAGCTGTCAGCTAGTAAAAGCCGAACATCAAAGGCCCGATGGGTTGGTGCAGCTTATAGAAATACCGATGTGGAAGTGGGAGATGATAAATATGGATTTTGTGGTAGGATTACCCCGTACTCCGTGCAAGTTTGACTCAATTTGGGTAATAATGAATCGCCTCACAAAGTCAGCACATTTCTTGCCAGTTAAGTCCACCGACACTGCAGAACAATATGCTCAGTTGTATATCAAGGAAATAGTCAAGCTCCATGGCACTCCAGTTTCCATTATCTCGGATTGAGGGGCCCAATTCACGGCAAAACTTTGGAAGAAATTTCAGCAAGGTTTGGAGACGCAAGTAAATCTCAGCACAACTTTCCACCCGCAGACTGACGAACAAGCAGAGTGGACCATCCAAACGATCGAGGACATGTTGCGTGCTTGTGTGCTTGACTTTAAAGGTAGCTGGGATGATCATTTTCCACTTATAGAATTTGCTTACAACAACAGTTTCCATGCTAGTATTAAGATGGCACCATTTGAGGCTTTATGCGGTAGAAGATGTAGATTGCTGATTGGGTGATTCGAGGTTGGAGAGGCCGAAGTATTAGGACCAGATCTCGTGCATCAAGCTATGGAGAAGGTTAGAATCATAAAGGAACGGTTAGAAACTGCTCAGAGCCGTCAAAAATCCTATTCGGACGTTCGTCGCAAGGATTTGGAGTTCCAAGAAGATGATTGGGTGTTCTTGAAGGTATATCCCATGAAGGGTGTCATGCGGTTTTGAAAAAAGGGGAAATTGAGTCCGAGGTATATGGGGCCAATTAGAATCACTCAAAGGATAGGAAAGGTGGCGTATAGGCTGGAGCTGCCCCCTGAAATGCCATTGGTGCACCCGATGTTTCATGTGTCCATGTTGAAGAAAGTGGTTGGAGACCCGTCATCCATCGTGTCGGTTGAGAATGTTGAGGTTAACGAAGAATTGTCGTATGAAGAGGTTCCGATTGCTATTCTTGATAGGCAGTTCGTATGTTGAGAAACAAGGAAATTGCATCGGTTAAAGTATTATGGCGAAATCAACAAGTCGAGGATGCTACTTGGGAAGCTAAAAATGAAATGAAAAAGAAGTACCCTCATTTGTTTTATTAAGTCAGGTAATAGTTTAGGAAGTTGTCATCTCTAAATAATTGCATGGCTTGTCAAAATTGTGGAAAGCCACCCCACTTCCCTAGTCATCCGTCCTCTTATAACTCCTTAATTTGTGTTGTATTTATGTGCTATTGTGTTGACTGATTATGTGAAGTTCGTTGAAAGGTGTTTCGGGAGCTCTCTGACAGGTGGATAGGCCTAATTACAAAGGAAACTCTGGCAAATTTTATAGAAAAATTGGGAGTTAGTTAAATTTGGGGGTTGGCATATAGTGTATTCAAACCCAAGTGATTCCCCGAACCTCATTCGAGGACGAATGATCTTAAGTGGGGGAGGATGTAAAGACCCGTAAAATCCTTAACCAAAACGACGCCCGATTAGATCCCTATGTCGTTATATCTGTAGAAATTCTTCGCGGCAAGCTTGCGAGCCACGGTTCGAACCTTTAGGATTGAAAAGTACCCTGCGGACTTAGAGGAAAATTTCCGTGAGGGGATGTAGATCTAGGTCCACTATGCGGTCGCATATCAGGTATGCGGACCGCATAATGGCCGCATAGTTGGACAGTTTGCTGTCCATTCTGAGGGAAACTATGCGACCCAAAATGCGATCACATTTTGGGTATGCGGACCACATAGTTCGTCGCATATTTGCGTTTGAGTATTTCGGGGGGGAGTTATGCGGCGCACTATGCGATCGCGTAACAGGTATGCGGACCGCATAATTGCCGCATACCTTGGCAGTTTGCTTTTCTTTTCTTTGCCCAGTTAAGGCCAGTTATGCTGCAGGTTTGCGGACCGCATAACCAAAATGCGATCGCATTTTGGACCGCAAACCTGTGTCGTGGCACCCATTTTTTAATTTTTAAAACTCGACCCCAGCCTAATATAACACATATCCCCCATCATTTTTAGCCATTTATATTATATATTAGAGTGAGCTGAGGGAGAGTTCCATGGAGAAGGTTCCCTATTCATCGAATTAATCTTTAATCACCACTCAAGGCTTGGGATTAATCAACTAGAGTACCAATTCTTGCACTTAAGAGGTAAATTTCTAACATACCAACTTTGATTTCCAGATCTTAGCTAAATGGGCCATGGATGGGTTAGTTCATGGGAATGAGGATAAATAACTTACATGCATGTAATCAAAGAATCCTAAACTTATAGGGGGAAATGGGTTAGAGTAATCTTTCACTAAAAAGGGACCATGCAATCTTTAATGAACCCCTAATGTTTGATATAATGCTCAAGTGAGCTCAAGCCATAATCATTATTCCTAATTTTTGGTTTCAATTGTGCTACATTGTGGATTAGATTGAAGATGCTAAAGGGTCGGGGAAATTGTGGTAGAAATTAAGGAAAAATCCAACTGAGGTATGTATGGCTAACTCTAATCTTTGTTGAATAAACTCGTTGGTGCTCAAATATACGGTATGAATTCCCTTGTTTGATTCTCTGAAGAGTAAATGGGTTCTATGTGTTAAGTTGAGAAACTCTTGCTTCCATATTGTTCTAAGTTACTACCATGTCATTATGCTATTTGAAAGTATGAATTGTGATCGGCATGCTCTTTATTTTACTATGTGTACGACTCCTCATATGAGATGGATTTAGTTGATATGGAAGATGAGTATATGATATGGTTGAAGAGATGAATGTAACTTAAAGGGGTTAAATATGCTCAAGTGCCAAGAACTGTAAAGTAAATGATGAGAAGAGATGTGAACTAAAAGATTAAAATGATATGGTTATGTCCTAGAGTGAGATGGCTTAGCCGATCGGGCCGAGATCGGACTCCATGATTTACACATGGTGGTAATCGCATCGAAAATATGATATAGATAATGTCTACCTGTTTTAAATGAGATGGCTTAGCCGGTCGGGCAGAGACTGGACTCCGTGTGATAACGACATGGTGGTAATTATGGAACTATGATGCTGTGATGTCTCACTTAGGATGGCTTAGCCGATCGGGCAGAGACCGGACTCCGTGTGATAACTACACGGTGGTATATTAATATAATGGCACTTGGCTTTCATGGATTATTAACCAAAATATGGGAAAACGGGACAAGAAAACATGGTGACTCTTATTTGTGCTTTCCTCTATCTCTCTGAATTGTTATATGAAGTCTCTAATTGTATTATTACATGTTTGATATTTTTCTATCTAGAGTAGAGATTGTTCATACATACTAGTACTATTCAATGGTACTAACGTCCCTTTTGCTGGGGGTGCTACATCTTCTTATGGATGTAGGTGGCTCTGTAGCTGGTAGCGTTGATCGTCGGTAGTGGTGCCCTCCCCTCTCCTTACAGCAGTTCTGGTGAGCCCCATTTCCTCCTGGGGTCGTGTGTAAATATATGTTGCTCTTTTTTTATATGTTTTTCAATTTCAAGGTATAGTCGGGGCCTTGTCGCTGGCAGAACTATGTTTCATTTCCTTCACTTTAGAGGCTCCGTAGACACTTATGTGAGTCATGTATTGTAGGTCATCCTAGGTAATTCCAGCTAAATCTGTGTTCTGAGGCCTCGAAAGCCTCCATTAATCTCACCTCGACATGCGTGCACAGCCGGGGCAGGTAGTCGGGAAGCTTCTATGTGAAAAGTTGTTAAAGATGGGATTTTTGAATTGAATAATTGAATAAAGTTGACTTTGGTCAACATTCTTGGTAAACGGACCCAAACCCGAACCTGGCGGTCCCGGAGGGTCTGTAGGAAAATATGGGTCTTTGGCGTATGCCCGAAATCAAATTCCGCCCAGGCCCGAGAAATGAATTTTTAAAGAAAATTGTTTCCAGGAAATAATAAAGGATTGTGAAAATGACTAATTATGTGACAGCCGTGTTACCGGGCCCGTTTTGCGGTTTCGGAGCCCGGAACATGTTTATCATATGTTATTTGTCCTATCTGTGTAATTTTGTGTAAAACAGGCTTGATTTGATTGGTTTCGGATCCGAATGAGGAAAAAGGGAGTTAATGAACTTGTGGGGTTCCTAAAGAATGTGAAATTTGGCTTGAGAGGTGATTTTATGTTCCCGAGATCCGAATGAAATTTCGATACAGGGAATAGTTCCGTTGTGTCATTTATAACTTATCTGCAAAATTTGAAGTCATTCCGAGTGGTTTAGGCCGGTTCGGCGCGTTGAAGTGAATTCTAGAATTTCAAAGTTCTTAAGTTTGATTAATTTGGTTTTGGGGTTGATTTCGAGTTCCGTTGTTGTTTTTTTCATGTTTCGAAAGTTTGAGCGAGTCCGTATCATGAATACAGACTTGCCGGTGCTTTTGGACGGGGTCCCGAGGGGCTCGGGTGTGTTTCGGACCCCCTGGAGCTAAGTTGAAAAAACCAGAAAATCTGCTATCTGGTTTCCTTCTCTGCGATCGCAGAAGGTGGGTTGCGATCGCGGAGAAGGATTTTTGTTGTGCTTGTGATTGTTCACTATGATCGCAGCCTCCTCTTCGCGATCGCAGAGGTCTGGATTCCACACCTTCGCGATCGCAGACCGTTTCTTGCGATCGCATTGATGTCGCGTCTGGGCCAGGTGAGTTTGTTCTTCGCGATCGCAGGACCCCTGCCGCGATCACAGAGGTCTTGCCAGTTATTCTTCGTGATCGCAAGACCTCTGCCGCGATGGCAAAGGTCTGGTTAGTTGGCCTTCGCGATCGCATGCCTCTTGTCGCGATCGCAGTGAAGGAATCACTTGGCAGTGTTATTAAATACGGGAATTAGCCTCATTCCACCATTTTCATCTTCCTCCTCAAGATTTTAGTGAGCTTCTCAAAGAACCTTCCTCCATAAAAATTGAGGTAAGTAAATTTCATAGTTTTATTAGTTTCAAACACTACTTCCTAGTTAAACTCACTAATAAATCATCTAAAACTCATAGAATTAGGTAGTAAATTTTAGGGTTCTTGGGGATTTTTCCATGTTAGGCCATGAATTCTTGCATAAATTACATAACTTCGATCCTAGGACTCCGGGTAATTTATTCCTTCATGAATTTTCGAAAATCCGAACGTGTGGGCCCGGGGTCGAATTTTAGTATTATCGGAGGAATAGTAGGAAATGTATAATTTGGCTTGGGAATTGGTTTATGGAGTACTTATTAATGATTATAAATCCATTATGTCTAGATATTCCCGATTCGGAGTT